>JMFS01095635.1:0-20030 GCA_000699545.1 Podiceps cristatus | reverse complement strand
CTCTGTCCTGGCTGAAACCAGGACACTGCATTATGCTGGGTGTAGATGCACATAGGAGCCCTTGTTCATGGTGGCTGTTTGGCACTGAGAACCAGGCCCTGGCTTGAACAGTGTCCCCAGCCTGCACACTTGTTTCACTGGTAGATGCGTTGTACCGCCTGGCTCCCCCCAGGTCTTTCTCATCCAGTCAGTCATGGCCAGCCTGTCTGGAGCCTCTCTTTCAATGTCAGTGAGACAGCGAGTGCCTTGTGCTCTGGAGCCAGTGAGGCTGATTCCCCAGATGAATTAGTCTATTCCAAACCGCACAACGCTTTTTTCCTCATGGCATGCTGCAACTGGGAACCTAGTTGCTCTGGTGGACTGTATACAGAGAAACAAGGGAACCTCCAACATGTGCTTCAGATTTTAGGTAGGCTGGAGCACCCTGTGGCCATGCCTATTGCTCTTTGACTACAGTGAAGGCCTTGGGCTTTACTGCTTATGCATAGTGAGCCTGGATCTAAAATTTTTGATGCCTGTAGCCATTTCCTTGGTGGCTCCTGGGTGTTCACAGTATAGCTAGCACCATGGGGCCTTGAGATTCTGAATTCAGTACCAACCATGATGATGCACAGGTGGTAAAAAGCACAAAACCAGTCAGCTTTTAAATCTTTCCACAATATTCCTCATTCCTTTTTCTTTCACTTCCTTTGTCCACTTCTATTTGACTTCAGTATGAGGAGGTGCACAAAATTGAAAGTGGATTAGCACAAAAGACCTTGTAAGGTTTATCGCTAGGTTTATATTCTGTTCTTACCTACCTGGAGTTTGTCCTCACAGATAACCTGAAGCACAACATGTAATGGCTTCCTGAAGTGGTTCTTTGGCTCAGATTCTTTAGCTCTCCGTCTCTTAAGGTTAGCACAGGACAATATTGTTTGATGGCTTGGTGTCAGCAAGATATATTGTCGTTTCTAGAGACTGCTTATTTTTTGTTTTTGTTTTTTTTTTTTTTTCTTTGAAACCAGTCTTAAAAATTTTTCTTTTTACTTTTCCTGGCTCTTTATCATTTCCTACTGCAGAACCTGAGGCTGCAAGTAAGTGCTGGAACCCCCAGGATAAGAAAAGCTCCTGCAGAAAAGATGAAAGTTAAGCCTCTCCAGAAACAATCAGATGTCTATAAGCTCTTTTGGCTCACTTATGGATTCTGGGGTTCCCTGACTGGAGATAAACTGGGAGACAAGATAACTCAATAGGTCTCCATGTTGTGTTTATATGGTCATCTATTTTTATTTGCACATCTATAGATAGAGCTGAGGGGAACCATCTGCAGCAAACAATTTATTTGATGGATTAGGCACTCTTTTTAGTGTGTGTTTACAGACAGGCTTTTCTCATTGTTTGAAGTGATCAAATCAATGGTCGGTGTGCAGATGTTTCAGCAGCATATTTCTCACTACCTAGTCCCTCTTTGGTGAATGATCACTGCAGTCACATTGCATTTTTACTGCATACTACTTGTTTCAGTCCCAAGCAATGTTCGTGATGGCAGCTACCATAAAAGCAGCACATTCATACAACACTCTAGCTTTCTTATGAGCGTAAGTGTTCTTGTGTTAACGTTCAAGAAGAACCAATGCAATGAATCATAAAAAGAACACTTGAAAAGCTTTGTTACGTACTAAATTTGCCAAAATAATCAGACAGATTTCAGGGAGACAAGAGTGCTTTGCTGATTTGGGTCAAATTTAGTGATTAAAAAGCAAGTATAGAGATGTAAGACACTTAATTTTGCTATTTTCTAAGTGATTTTTTTTCTTTTTACTTTGAATGTCATCTTTCATTTTAAATGAAAGTCTAAAATAAAAATATTAGAGAAAATTTACCCAACAAAACAAAATATTTTTCACTGAAGTGAAAAAAGTATTTCTAATATATTCAAATTAAAACTCTGAGGGTTATACTTTAAATTAACCCAGACCTCTGAGGAACATCCTAATTTGATTGATTTTTTTTTTTTAAATTATTTTTTATTTTATTTTGTTCAGCAACCAAAATTTGCGGGAAAAAATCCTTTGCTCTAATCTGGAATATGTGTGATGGTCATTAATTGGCAGTAGATTGGGATATATGGTTTAACCTCATTTCCATTCAGCAAATTAATTACTTACATTCATTTTAAGTGTAACACTTCAGGGCTTGCTGAAGAGTGAGAGATGACAGGACTGAAATTTAATCAAATTATTAATGTTCATATTTATTTGATATTCGTGTTACTTTTTTTTTCAGGGTGCTCACTCAGGATTAGGTCACTAATGTGTAGCTGATGTCTTCAGCTATACACACTACAAGCATGTCAGGTAGTTGGTCTTTGTTCTAGGACTTAAAGAATAAGCCTTAAAAAGGGAACAGCTAGAGCCAAATGTGGAGAATGCGTGTGTGTGTTGTTTTAGAATAAGTCATTTATCAGCATGCACCTTAACCTGTTTTCACTAGAAGGCACCATGGAAGAAGCAGGACACGTGGACACATTTCAGGAAGGGACAGTGGTCTTGCTACAGATCTGAATGTGCGGAGTTTTAAAAGTCAAACTTTAAGATCAGGATCTAAAAATCTGTTCAAGAGTTAAATATGCTTCTAGGGTTTCGGAGAAACTGAGCAAACAAAAACATTCTCCAGCATCTAGAGTTTGGTCAGACCAAAAATCTGTTTAGCTAATTATCTCCACCAGTAGGCACTTTCAGGTACCTGGGGCAGATGTAGAAAAGGGTGCACATAAGGTAGGGTCACCGCCCTGCTGTCTCGGGGACTTCTTAAGCAAAGAAGGTGTCTTTGTGTTTAACAACCTGTTAAGAATCTGCCTGCTTGGGTTTTTATTTATGCAGATCTTGTCCTCCATACATCGGGATACAAGGAAAAACACACAAATGTCACAGGGTTTAAAATAAAGCAAAGGATATGACTCAGTGTTGTCATCCCAAGTGGAGCTGGGGTAGAGAAGAAGCAAAAATAGCATTTGTGAGCTCATGTACTCTTATACTCTGCCACATCATTTGCAGCTGTCTTGTAATCAAGAGAGATTCCTTAGACCATTTGTGATCAGTATCTGTAATCTGTTGTTCAGTTGGTCATAAAATGGTCAAATGCCTATGACCTTCCCATTGATTGCTTACAGAATCAGAATCATAGAATAGTTTGGGTTGGAAGTGACCTTTAAAAGCCATCTAGTCCCATCCCCCTGAAATGAGTAGGGGCATCTTCAAGTAGATCAGGTTGCTTGGGGTCCTGCCCAGCCTGACCTTGAATGTTTCCAGGGATGGGGTGTCTACCACCTCTCTGTGCAACCTGTTCCAGTGTTTCACCACTGTCATCGTAAAAAATGTCTTCCTTGTATCTAGTCTGAATCTACTGTCTTTTAGTTTAACACCATCACCCCTTGTCCTGTCGCAACAGGCACTACTAAATCATTAAACCCTCATTGACTTTTTATCTGAACGTTTCCTTGGACTCTTCAAAGTACTCCAGCCCCCTCCTGGAATGAGATCCAGTGTTACATGCCTCAGAGTGGAGTGGCTGCTGGCAAGCAGAAGTACAAGCCTGTGTATGACTGGAAGATGACAGAACTACTATAATTCCCCCAGTATGAGCTACTTTGAAATAAAATGAACCAAAAGGGTTTTTTGCATTGATTTCAGACGGTGATTTCAATTATTAAATAGCTTTAGATTTCTCTTGTTGACTCGGCACCTGAACTGGATGGTACTTTCTCTCTCAAACTCATTCTCATATTGCATGAGTAGCTATTCTTCATACAAGTCAGAATTTATGAGACATTAATTTTGAACCATCTCCTCTGTTTGTACAATAATCAAGACTTGCTGTCTGTGAATTATGTTATTCAGCCCTTACCAGTCTGCCTGTCAGGGGCTGTCAGCTTGGGCATAATAAGGTTGTGGATTTTCGCCCTATGCTAGAACCACAGATTTTGCATTGACATGTGAATATCCTCCCAAGTGATGCAGTGAGACAAGAATAGTAGGGTTCGGAGATGGAAAGTAAAGTGGGAAAATAAAAATAGTCTTTCAAGTAGATCCCCTTAGACTATTTTGTGCATGTTTCCCATTTTTATAAGAAATATGGAAATGAGCTGTCAGGACTCTGGGTTTAAGGTCACTCCCAGATTCGGCCTTCAGCACAGACATAGCCATGATATTTCTTCTGTTCACAGAGCAAAGGGCAGGAAAGTTTTTTAAGAAAGAGCAGAATAAATAATCCCTTGGCTTGGGTATGGATTTCTGGATGAGTAATTATTAGTGGTAACAACTGCAGCATTCACGCAGTTGCAGTCACGCAATTGCCTTGCTGCTTTCTGAATGGTGAACAGCAAGACACAATGTGCATCTACTAGTCTAAATGAACCAAATTCGATGCTTTCATTCACGAATATAATTGCATATACTTACAAATCAAGCTATTCTATGTGTTCAAACTGATGTGATGATAGCAACAACTGAAAATGTTTATGGATATTCTAATTGGAAAAAGCAAAAGGAAACTGGTTTTACAGAGGCTGTGCTTGTGAGGATGGGTTTTCAGTTTGCAGAGTTATGTACAGTGCAGTCGTACTGCCTCACTCAATCTCTCTCTCTCTATGTAGTTTCATTACTGAGTGTCTGAATACCGCGCACAAATTACCATTACAAGCATGTGTATATACTGTATAAACAAAAATTACAGCTTTGTGAAAACAGCACTCTTTTGGTGCCTGAGAGTCCCTGCAATCACAGGGCATATGTCAAGTGTATCAACACATCTGGAAGCATAATCCTTCCTTCCTTAAAGGCGATGAACATAACTCATTCTTAATAGGGCCCTCACGGCAATAAAGGTTAACTGCACACTACCACAGCAGCTATTAGAAGGACCTGCTAAAACCTTAAAAACTTCAGTTAGATTAACTGTTCAGGGGTTTAAAACAGACCAATGCAATCCTGTTCTTGTACAATCTATAAAGCATGAGTGGGAGGACTGGTTAAGGCACTGACGCTGTGACAATACACAGTAACTCAGGGGTTCATATCTAGATTGGAGCTCATCTGAATCGTTACCTGTGAACGCGGCAATGCCATCTTATGCTATAGCAACCGTGGTCTCCTGGGCTAGGCAGCTTGAAGGGCCAATAGGAAGTCTGCACGTTATATTTCCAGGGCATGCTTTCTTTTCTTTTCCCTTGAAGCCAGCCTGTGCATATTTCTCTTTCCAAATGTCTAAGTCTGCCCAGTCCCACTCACACGGACACTTTCCTGTGGCTTAATGGCCCCTGTGCAGGGAGCAATTCTTTGCTCTTACCAGCTGTGCTGTTAAAGACAGCCTTCATCAGAAGCCATTTCTACCCTGTGTTATCATACAGTTTGTTTCCAAAAGCTGAGGTAATTATGTGCATTACTTAAAATGTATTTTTGTGTGTGTATGAAAAAAAGAGCAGTGAAAGCAATGGGATGAATTTACATTTGTTGGTGCACTGAGGGAATGGTGAACTCCTGCGGTTTCCAATGAGGATATGTATTCTCCTCAGGTGCTGGTGGAAGCTGTTCCCACTAAAAATCAGAGGATATTGCCATGCTGTAAGCACAGAAACAGAGCTCTAGTTTGACAGCCTAAATTCCTATAGCTCCCTGTCTGAAAGCATTTGCTGGAATTTGGCCCAAAGGGTCAAATTTATAATTCGATCCTATAATTTGGTCCTGACCAGTCCCTGGCTGTATTTTGACCTAAAAGCTACCTGCTGCATCACTTACAGAACCTTTCCTGCAGTCTGAGCAAACTAAACTGGCTCATCCCAATTGCCAAGGTGCTCAGGTTCTTGTAGTGGTTTTTTTCTTTTTCATTGCTATGTGTACTTAGGCCTCCTATCACTTCAGTGCATTATATTAACCAGATAAGGATTGGTAGCCCAGCTAATGCTAACGTGAAAAAACAAACCAAACTAAAAAAAACCCCTCAGCCATATCCTACACATGGCTCCTGTATTTTTTTTTTCTTTATCAGAGCAAGTGACTGGAAAACATAAATTAATTTTATTTTTACCTTGCCAGGAGGAGCTCATTACATCTGTCTGTCATAATTTCTCTATGTCCTGCATTCCAAAATATCACCACAAAGTCATTCACAAGTTAAATCTCCCAGTGCCTCTTTTACATAAGCTAAAGTAAATCTTATTTAATTTAGGGATGGGAAAATATGGATGGACTTTTATCTAAAGTAATGCAAATTCTGCAGGAGAAATGCTGCCATCATTATCTGAGCCTTGGATAGCTCTAGAGAAACATCCAAACTGCCCAGCCAGGGAGGGAATCCAAGCCTTTGTTACTGTCCCCAGAGCACTAAAACACATTGTCTTAGGTGAAGACTCACTGGGCTAACCTTTGCCAAGAAAACAATTTCTCCCATTAAGAACCCAAAGTCTTGTTGGGGAAGATCTCAAGCCAAAAGATAAAAATCTTTCCTCAATTGGAACAAGTTTCCATCTGAAGATGCCTGCAATGTTGTGTAGAGACCAGTGCCATGTGCCAGGAACCCAGTGGTGATCAGGCTGTTGTGAACTTCTAATTGCAGGACTCAGCTGACAGGCAGCTGAGAATAGTACTAGCCGAAGCCTAACTTGAAACCAGATAGTGAAGGGTGTGATGAAGGAAATGGATGACGGTGGTATTCTGCAGGCAGACGTTGGCTTGGTCTGCCCATGCGTTGAATCAGCCGGGACCCCCTGTCCAAACACCGTGCTAGGCATGTCCCAGATCCACAGATACCCAACGGGGCTTGCTAGCAGGTGCTTGGCTCTGCGCTTGCTGCAGTCACACAGCCACCAGCCAGGTTCCCATATAGGTTGAGGGAGTTCCTTTCCCTCACGGAAGGGGCAAATGAAGTTTATGTTACCTGACAAATACAGAAACATCCCCCATTTGAGTGCTTTTCAATAAGATGATCGATGAGCTAATTCTATGGTGTCTGTGTAAAGTGACAAAGAAAAGTAGATTCACACATGCTTGCAGCAGTCTCCATAGGTGAAATTTCTAAAGGAGTCTCTGCCTTCTCTGGGAAATTTGTATGGGCACAGAAATGAAGAGGTTGAACCCTCCCTGGGTTTAATCATTAGCACCAGGCAGTCACCCTTCCATGAACACATGGCTTAGAGAAACAAAAAGAATGCTCTGTAGAAAGAGCATTTACTTCTGATTAGACAGTTTTCTGTGAATTTCTGTATCAATGCCCCCAGCAGAATCAAAGGGCGCTAGTCTTGGCTCCTGCAGAGACATTTCTAGCATTCCAATCTCCTCTTACTAATATCAGTCTTTTGTGTTATAACATTATTTTTTGGTCGTTTTGTTTCTGCAAAGTAAAATGGATTCACATATAATGGAAAGGTTTCAGGCCTAGAGGCAGCAGGTCTAAGAAGTTGCTGTTCTTTCTGAAGTTCAGTGGTACACCCTAAAATGCTTAAAAACAGAGTGACTTTACTGAAATCAATGGCAGTGCTGCTGATTTTGATCACGTGGGTTTTCTGGGGTTTTTTAAATTATTTTTCCAGGACATACAGATGACGAGACCCATAACAAGAAACATTTGCTTCATCCTTATCCCCAGATCCTAGATAACTGAGTGTTTTCATTACAGGAGGATTATTATCATTTTATTGTTTTTAATGCCTTGAGACATTTTGCTAAGTGCTGTACTGTGATACATCAAAAAGACAGGATTTTTAACCTTTATATAAACAGATAGTTGTTGCTTATGTAAGTGGAGGAAAATAATCTGGTTCTCAGCATCTTTGGATTTCAGCATAGCCAAACCAAGTGAGTTACTAGTGAGAACGGAGTTACTAGTGGGAATTTTGTATTGTGTCCTATTTACAAGTATTAATTATAGAAGAATATTCAAGTGGACCTTAAGGTGACCCTTATTCTAAGGTCTGACACTTTATGGTGAAGTCTTCCAATCACCAGCTAATGTACATAGCTCATTTTTCTTAATAAACTTACCTAGTTCAGCAGTCCTTTGCCAGGCTGGGCTGAGCAAAGAGACAGAGTATAAATGCTTGCATTTTAAACAAAGTCATAATCTTGAAATTATTGTTAGTGAATTCCTGTAATTGCTAGTGTGGGACAAATCTTTTGCAACAGGTTGTGATGAAATGGCTGTTCAAAGCCAAGTCACTCAGTAGGATGCTGTGTTTAAAGTACAGTAAAGTAGCACATGGTGTTTGCAAAGCTTCCTTGGGGTCCTCATGGTTCCAGTCACAAACTGTAGGTAACTAGGAAGTCTTTTAAAAACCTCAAGTCTGCTAGTAAGTCCTGAGGGACTTACAGAAATTATAGAATCTTGTAGCTGTTTTACAGCCTTGAGACAAAATGGATGTTCAGAGTAGCCTGATGAAGGTTGACTGTAAAATATCTAAAGTCCTTACAGCCTTTCTAGCAGGTCCTGATTGCTAAATCTCCTCCAGTGCCTCTATCAGGCACTGATAGGTTAGAGGTTGGACTCGATGATCTTGAGGTCTCTTCCAACCTAGAAATCCTGTGATCCTGTGATCCTGTATCCTTGTGGGGTTGCAAATATGAATTCAATTCAGTTGTTGCTGAGAACTGGTCCATTCTGAAAATTTGTCCCCGTGACTCAATTCACTAGTGGGCTAGAAAGCAAATCACAATTTGATGGAATAGTATGTTTTAAACCTAGGACCTCTAATCTAAATGTATGCATTGGCTGAGCTAAAAAGACATCCTCTGTTATGGAAGACTTCAGTGTGTTCATCAGCCTGGAAGTGTGGCCCAAATGCCATCAGAGGGAGACACAGCACCACACTGAGGAGGAGGAATAAGATGTTTGGCTTTCATAAAGTAGAAAACCTTGCACGTATTGGCAAACCTACTTTGTGCAGGAGGTGAATCTGCCTGAGAAGGGTTAGCTCTTTTTCCCAGGGGGACTCCCATCTGCATGGGACCTGAGGCACTAATCTTGTTCAGCTTCATGCACCATCAGAGACCAAGATAAATGGAGGCTTAGGGTATAGTTACACTATTCATTTCCATTTATTCAGAGCTAGCTTGGCATCTGCATAGCTCTACTTTATGCTGTGTACACTTATTTCCAGTAGTTACTTACGCAAGGTCATGGGAGATCATCCTTGGTCTTCATGATGAGTAAATAAAGCCACAGCAATATCATACATGAAAAAGACAGAAAGATGGGGAAAAGTATATATAATTTTCTTTAGTTAAGGTTTTTCCACTGCTCTGCATTTGCTTTGGGCTGTCCATATAAAAGGAGGGCATCCACAGGAAGAAAAGTTGCACAGTGTAAAATCAGATGCATAAGGATGCAGGATCAGCTTTTGTACAGAAAGGATAGAAAATACATTTCTCCTGGTATTGCAAAAATGTTTCTCCCAGTGGAAGAATCTCAGCATAAAATGTGCACTGAAAACATTTAACCTTAACCCAGAATTGGACACTAGACTATCTTCTTCCAGAGGCTGACATTTATTTGTTTAAATGGGGTAGCTCCTATTTGTGCATTTTTGCTTCTAGTTCCATGTTTTCAGATCCTCAATGAAATGAAGAGCAGAAGCAATTCAAAAGGCACATAAGTGCTGGTTTTGGACTATTTTTGGCTTGAACTGAAGCAGCAGGTGGTTTATGTCAGTCAAGGAAGCCTGCTCAAGAGGACTGGGGAAATGCTCAGACTTTTTAACTGCTTTTGGAACCAAACCTTGAATTCTCGTCTTTTCTGAGTTCACACATCATGATATCCATCTGCCATATTGTTAACCTTTTTGAATCAGTGCTTGTAAATTTATGCAGGGAGATGCTGATGTTCCAGATTTATACTAGTCTCATTTAACTTTCAGGGAGTCTCCCTAAGACTTTCTTATTAAAAAAAAAAAAAAAAAAAAAAAAAATCGGGAGAGAAGCATATATGTCTATCATTAAAAAGTAAGCCTGACTGATCAGCGGTTTACAAGCAAGGAGACACTTCAGCTCCAATGCAGTGAAAAATCAGATAAAGTCCTTTTAGAAGCATATTCCATGTTTACTGAAGGCAACAGGACCTTCTAAAGAACTGACAATTTATAGTAGATGTTTTCACCACCCGTGGAAAATACATCTCTTCTAGGCCACTAGATTGTCAAAGAAATGTAACGATTTTCTGACACAAAATGAAGGGTCTAAACCTTTCCAACACTCATTGTGTTATTATGCTATACATATGAAATAACCATTTACTTATCAACTCATACTCACCTTAGGCACGAGAGGAACTTATTTAAAAATAATTCAAAATGCAAAATAACATACTGCTGCAAGCCAAATTTGCTTAATTGTGTTATTCTGATAAGGGTGCAGGCTTTGTTATCTCCCCTTACTTCATTAAGATTACAAGGAATGTTTCCAATGGCCATTTTTTACCACTTCTCTGTACTCAGCTGAGTAAGGTGAGTTTCATGACAGTATGTGTGGGAATCTCTTGGCCAGGTAATAGAAAAGAATATACTGACCCTTCTGCCACCAACCATATATATTATTAAGTAAATGGATTATTGGCTACATATTTCTTATCTATAATAACACCCAGGTTCAAACACAGGCCTCTTTCTGCAACAGCTGTGGTAGCTGAATATGGAGAAAATTGTTCAGCTATAGACTGAGGAGAAATATTGTAATGTGACACGATATGATTTTTAGTTATGAAGCTAGGCAAGTATTTTGATTTTCTGCTTTCGGCATACCAGACTTTTTCATTTTTAAGAATTTGTCATCTACAGAGACAACTGTCATTTTGTGTAGAAAAGCTCAGGCAGTTTGTGGTAGAAAACACACGTCGGTCACATACTTGCTATTGTATTTTACTTAAGATTTTCCTACATTATTATTTTCAACTATCTAAATAAAAGACATTTGGATTGGGGGTATAAATTGTTCTCTGTAGGTAGCAACCATTAACACTAATGAAACTTAGTGATCAATCTGCATTTGAAGAATACCGTGGGTGTCACTCACACATCCTACGTATCCCTCTGTGCAGCGTTCCTATAGCTCCAAGCAATCTAATTGGGCTTTGGACCCACTGTGCCAGACCCTGTGCAGACATTACAGAAGAATCATTCTTGCCCTGAAAGGTTCCATGCTCTCATCTGCTTATGAAACATGTAGCACCTCCAGCAAAACCAAATAAAGACACTTTTGTCATTCTCTGCAGCACCCTGTATCCCAGAAAAGCGATGGGAGCAGAATCACGAATGCAGATCTCACATAGACAAAGGCATGAGTCTAGTCAGGCTGTTATTAGCTCTGCTGTTGCTGTTATGATTATTCTTATTTCCTGAGTTCAGCTGCAGCAAAGTCCTATTTAGGTTTTAGGTTCCAGCCCTAAGTGTTTTCTGTGTCATTAATCCTAGGGGAAATGGATTTTTCATTTAGTACAGTCCAGATACAAAACTCTATTGTGGCAGCTCAGAAAAAATAAGAGGGAGAAAGATGCTGCCCTGGTTCCTGCATCTTTGTATACTTTCCCCAGTGTTATACATCTAGTGCTTTGTAAAAGCAGTGCTTTTCAAAAAAATGAATCAGTATCCAGGCTTGACAGTTTCTTCTCCTTTCTTCCCAAAAAGAGTCCTTGTCTTTTCCTCTTGCTTTTCTTCCCCCATCCCTTACAGCAGGCAAGCAGAACTCTCAGTACATCTTTCTGTTGAGGTTTTAGGTAGGATTAAAAACATCTTGTAATCCACAAATATCTTATTCCCCAATACCTGATGGAAACAAAATGCTGGTTCTTACAGTTTCATATCAAGAGGTTTCCATTAGCTTAAATGTGCAATGGCAACACACATTTGGATTTGGCCAGGGTTTCTAGAAGCAGAATTGGATTGATTTTTATCTTTTTGTAAAGGAGTAGCTGAAATTCAGATATAAGGTTTAATTTCCTTTGAAGAGATAATGCCAACCACAACACTTGCATTTAATAAGCTAGCTTAAAATCTGCCTTTAAAAATAATACTGTGTTGTAAAGTAATGGTCAGAAACTGTGTATAATAAGGTTACTACACATAATAAGCTACTGGTGTAAGAAACTATAGTTTCTTAACAACACAAAAGAATAAAGAGAGAATCAAGAAAAGGACAGAAAAAAATCCCCTTCAAATCACAAAGCTGTTTTTCTCTACAACTGCTGATGTTTTTTCCTGTTGTAGGTTCTCCTCTCCTCTCCTTATTCCCACCTTTTCTCATATTTATTGTTTTTTGCACAATAAAATTTAACAAATCCATTTCAACTTCTATATGCAACCTGTTTCATTTCCTGTTTCTTTGATGTTTAATATCAGTGTATTTTAAAAAGAGGAATTTAAATTCAGCAATATAGTGATATCATTACCACTTCCAAATTCATCTCCACTTTCTATGAGGGTTCCTGACTTTGTTTGGCAGGATAAAGAGCTTCATTATTTCTCATCTTTCCTCCAGATTTATGTAACTTTTGTCTCCCATCTAAAACTTCCTTCCTTGCCCTTTCTCTTTCCCCCGAGCACACACATACAGAGCATGTGAATGAGCTTTGGAAAGAACCAGCTGGCTGCATGGGCATTTTTCCCCTTGATATTCTCTTTGATGTGAGACTCTGTTGACATATTTTCATTGCCTGATACCAAAAAAAGGGGGAGTTTCATGGTCTAAATCAAATGTTGCACTGCTGGGTCTTAAAATGATAGCTCCTTGGGATCCTGGGAAGAATTTAATTAATCAGATTGGTAAACAGGTCTGTGAGACCTGTTAGGCCCAGGAAACAGTGCAGGAAGAATTAGGAAGAATGAAGCAACCAATGAGCGTAATAAATCACATTCCAAATGTCAAATATGACATTTGACTTACTGCCAAAATTGTTATCCAAGTTAGTTAAATATGGTTAACACGAACTGAGTAATCACAGAAAATAATGCTAAAAAGGACCTCAGGAAGGCATACAGTTCCTCCTTCTGCCCCAATGCAGGATCTTACATATCTATCCTATGCATGGCAGATCAGTGCTTAGAAGTCTCCACTGTTGGATATTCCACATCTTCATCAGACAATCTGTTCCGGTACAGTATTTTTATTGTTATAAAGTCATTTCCTGGGTTTTGGTCTCCATTTCTTTCATTGTACTGTGTCTAAATGTCCTTGCAGGAAAGTACTTCTGACCTCATATCATATCACACTGGTTCAAACCACAGTAACTTAATTGAAGTCAACTGTGGGAGACCAGTCAAGGTGAGAAGTAGGCCATTATCTTTTAAGGTCCTCCCAGTAGTGTTAAAGGAGGTAATACCTCATTGAACACGAGCATCTTGTGCTGGGACTTGGACAAGGCTAGTAACACAACAGGGAGCTGCTTCTGCAAGCAATTTCTGAGCGCAGCTGCTTAAATACGCGAACTGCATGGGCTCATCTCTGACATGAGCAGGTACCATGTACTCTTGGCTTTGAGATATCTAGCAACATTTAAACTAGCTGGTGCTCTTGTATTAGGATTTTCTAGCCTAGATTGGGCTCTTTGGCGCCTGTGATGTCCCAGAAAACTGAAATAAACTTGCCCTCTCTTAAAAAAAAACCAAACCCCAATATGGGATAAGGTATCTGTGAACCAAATTTCCATTATTTTTTTTTTCCCTTTCACCATCAAGCCATATTTCTTCTTTTGTTCTGGTAGGAAAAAAAATGCTGGAATTTGGAGGCCATAACCTTGGAAACCAAGCAAATGTTCTTCCCTCTTTCAAAAAAGATGGTTCTGCCTGTGGAAATGTCCTCATCCTTTCCCCGGCAGATCAATCACTTCTGAATGGACTCCATCAGAGTTTCTGTCTAGGAGGCAATGAACAGACCCAAACCTGCCCCAGATGGCTGTCACTCACTGCTGCCACTGCTTCGCTGCTGTCTGGGAGCAGAATGCAGGACAATGCTGAGTTAGCAATGCCTTCTGCGTTTCATCCCAAATCTGGCTGCCTAGAGGGGCAAGTAAATGCTCAGAGAAAATGGGTATGAAGTTCTGGATATGGCTTCCCCTGTTCAATTCATATGGGAGGTCTGCGATCTGTGTATGTGGGAGATTTGCAGAAGGGCTGTCTCTGAAGGGGACAACATGGATCCAAACCTGGACTGAACCACAGATTAACCTGCCATTCACTTGGTGGCAGTAAGCTCATATTGGGTGAATGTGACTTTATGTCCAAGTGAATGGATCAGTCCTGTTTAAAGGGTGCTGGTTTTGTAACTGAGAACAGGGATCTGTCAAGAATAGCTTTTGCATCCTTAGTCCCAAATTCCTGCAATTCAAAGCTCAGCATCGAAGCCTGATTCCTGGCTTCCCCAGCTGGAGCTGTATCTAAACATCATATAGATGGGGGCCTACAGGAAGGGTGGAGAGGGACTTTTTACAAGGGTGTGTGGTGAAAGGACAAGGGGGAATGGTTTTAAACTAAAGGAGGGCAGATTTAGATTAGATATTAGGAAGAAATTCTTCACAATGGGGGTGGTGAGGCCCTGGCACAGGTTGCCCAGAGAAGTTGTGGATGCCCCATCCCTGGAAGTGTTCAAGGCCAGGTTGGACGGGGCTCTGAGCAACCTGGTCTGGTGGAAGGTGTCCCTGCCCATGGCAGGGAGGGTGTCACTAGATGATCTTCAAGGTCCCTTCCAAACCTAACCATTCTGTGGTTCTGTGATTCTATGATTGTTCCCTCTTTGCCTTGACTGGTATTTAGGGCCTGCTCAGGAGCCAGAGGTACCTCCTTGCAGGTCAGCCTAAGATCACTGAAACTGCTGGAGAGCTGGTGGTTTCGCCTGCAACCCACCTTCCTGTTCCCAGGGTGAGGTACGGGCAACAGCTTCTGGAAGTTTGGGTGTGTGTCACAGGCAAACCTCACACCCCCTCCTACTCTCCTACTTCTTGGAGCACTCCCACATGACAGCCTCAAATGGCAGGCTGTTATTAGTTGCTGCCTGTGGGAAGAGCAACAAGGGAGCCAGGCAACTTATAGAGATGGAGGAGGCACAAGCAGCACGTTCTGGCTTTTGAGCAAGGAATGCTAATGAGAAAGAAAATGATAAATATTTGCGTTCATGGGTTTTCATTTCACTTGCTCGTGCTTTACACTCAGGCAACATTTTCCTCTTGGTATAAACTGCTGAGGCAGGTTGGAGAAGCAAACATCTGACAGGCTCATTTGGCTAAGATTAAGTATACAGAAATTCATTTCACATATCGCTGCTCTGTGTTCAAACTAAACACCACCCTCCTTTGGCCTAATTTGTTTGTTCTTGTTGGGCTTGGCTGTGAGGCAAACCCTAACATGGCAAAAGATGTAGGTCCAAACAAAACAGGTCTACAAATATGCTTGAACTGCAGGGGTGTGTTTTGTTTCCACAAATTCCCTCTTTTTACCTCTTTTTTTTTTTTTTTTTCCCCCATTTTCTCTCCTTCCCCTCCCATTGGCATTCAGATTAGACTGATCCCTCCTTCTTCATCATGCTGCCTGTGCGTAAGCAGCAGAGGCAGACTGGGAAATGCAGGAGAGACTGGTTGCTGTAAGCCCTTGTGTCTGCTGCGATGCTGTGCCTTGCAGCACCTAAAAAGCTCCATCCTAATTGCAACACCCACAGCCCCAGGTCAGTGCGTGCCTGGTCCTTTCGGGAAGGTGCCACCCAGGGACCCCCTTGAACAGGCAGGGAGTCTAAGTGTCTGTGCAGATTTAAGCACTGAACTCCACCACAGCAGGACAACAGAGCTGTAAACGGACACTAAAGGGAACAAGCAGGGGTTCGTTTCCTAACATCCCAATCCAACAAAGGTGAAAACAAGGAGAAAGTGTCCAGGCCTGTGTGCTCTCCCTGGATAGTCTCACAGTTTGCCCCAGCTGGGAGCAGAGTGCCAGGTTGGAGGGAGCAGTGCTGTAGCCCAAAAGGCCTGTTCCTGTGCTCTAATAGTAGGCATATCTTGGGAGTAAAAAGTACAATTTCCTATCTACTTTTCTAATAAGTGCAAGGTTTTATTCACTATATTTTACATCACTAATCAGCTTTTGTCTAGGCTGAAATGCACAACACATTAAAAATAATCCCTACTATATTAATGGATATTTTGGAACAGGTTTTTACTCTAGCATGTGCTATTATTTTTCTTTTTCTTTTTAGAAAAATAAAATTATGTCTTTAATTTAATTTATTTAACATTTTGGGTTGAGTAATTACGAGCCTTATGAAAAGCTATAATGCTCATCTAACAGAGGAACTTAATCACAGTTCTGTTAGGCTTTCTTTAAAAAAAACCCTGTTAAATAGATTACTGCTTTTTTAATTAGATAGTTTAATTACAGCTTGTTAATGGAAATATTACACAAATAGCTCTCAAAGCCAGACATGCCCATGCATTATCACAAAAAAAAAGAAGTTGCAGGTGTCTCTAAAGGAACAACTTTCAATATGGGTGAATGGAAAGAGAATAAAAAGCCAGAACAAAACAGCTCCTAAATGGTGTAATGGCATCTTCATATGGGTAGTCAAGGCTGTTGGGATGTGGTGACACTACAACAAGTTACCAATTTAAAGTTGGTTGCCTGACCATTTCAGTTCCAGGGCTTCCTGTGTGTTTCCTCTATGCTGATGTAAATCTGCAACTGTAATTATCTATTATTTTACTTATAAATCCATCTAGCTGTGCTGTAGAGTCACATGCAGCTTTAACGTTGGAGGTCTGAGAGGTATTTCAAGGCCTCTGTCTTACTATATGCCCTTTAAGTCACGACAGTTTTATCATTCAAATGGGGAAAATAAATTATATTGAAATAAAGTGCATTCATCTTCCTCCAGAGCTTTCAAGATTCCAGTTAAAAGACTAAGTCATTACATGACCGCTATTATACACACACGGTAGTATTCGTATACGTATATGCAGGCATGTAGACACATACACATAAACATCATTGTGCTCTGTATGTGTGTGAATAAACATTCATGGGGCAAAACACCTATTGCTCCTAGTTATATCTGTTTGAATGCCAACCTTGAAAAAACAGAAAAGGGACAGATATTCAAAGGGCCATTGCCCAGAAATTGCCAAAGGTAACTCCACACTTCTCACTTTGGTAGTCCAGGCTTTGTAGGCAGATCCACTCCCACTTGGACATGTTATGTGTATATGTAAGCTGTAAGAAGCACGTGAACACATCCAGGTATCTGTATCTGTATTTGCAAGTGTGCACTCATCTTTATTTAACAAAGAAATATGCAGTGCACTCACACTGTTACCATTGGGATTGAAGACATACCACAAACTATAATATATAGGTACCCAGCAGGATTTAAGACTGGTTGGTAAGGTCTTTAAATACTGAAGAGAGAGAAGGTGGTTATTTGAGTTTCAGTATATTTGCTATTTATGAATGTAGAGGGAAGTATTTAAAGCTTCCTAGACTATAGCAAAGGGACAAATAAGACAGCAGAATAATTCTGGCTGGGCCCAAGAAATAAATGGAAATTAACTCAGAGCTGCATTGATTTATATTAAATGATGAGAGAGTAAGGCATCACTGTATGCACAATCTAGTAATCATATTTACTTGGGGAAAGGTAGGATTAACTTAAAAATACCGCATAGTATCTAATCTTGGGGGTTGGAGGATGGCATATTTCTACTTCTGATGAGTCACTTCTATTCATAGAAGCATACACAAAATATAGTTCCTTGTACCGACTGCTACTTCTCCAAAATAATTGTATCATCTGTCCCAAGTAAGATGAAGAAATTTAGACCTTATTCCCCTTTTCTCTCTAAAACCTCGACTGGGTGGATTGGACAGATAGAGACTTGTTGATTCGTAATCCTTATGTGATTCCTGATACATAACCTAAAACTTAGTGTAGTGGGAAGTTTTACCTTATTCAACAGCTGAAAAGAGGGACTTAAAAGTCTGATGAAGCCTCTGGCTGATGTTGGGTGTTGCTCATCTGCGTGGAGAGTCTTGCCATGTGAGTTTGTGTTATCAGCAAACTTGCTGAGGGTACACTCTGTCCCATCATCCAGGTCATTAATGAAGATGTTAAACAAGATCAGATCTAATACTGATCCTGGGGTACAGCATTAGCTATTGGCCTTGAACTAGACTTTGTGCCATTGATCATAACCCCATTCCTGTGTTATGTCCTCTTTTCCTCTGTTAGCATTTCTTTAATCCTTCTAACATACCTGACTGGCTAATCCCATGCTTGGTGAGGCCTGGGGAGAGGGGAATTGCAGCCTGGGCCTTATCTTGGTGTTTGTACAACTGCAAGGAGGTAAAGGCATGTGTGAAGAGACTAGTCTAGCTCAAAAGATCTGGCTTCAGCACATAACTTTGAACTGGCAAATTTGAAGCAGTGCCCTAAACTGTGTTTCCATATTACTCAGCAGCGCCTTTTATCAGCTAACCTTTTAAAAAAGAGCAGTCAGTGTAAATCCTGTCACCCTCGACATGCATGCTGGAAGGAGAAAATAGGAAGTTATAAGGTGGGCCAGCGCTGCTGGGGCTTTTTGCTCATGCAAGAGACCATTTGCTCAATGTGAATAGAGGATTCAGTGAACTGTACGCAGTGACTGCTGTCTCCCTCAGAGGTGTCCAAAACAAGTGAGCATTGGTGCTCACTGTCTACTTTGACGGGCTGGCAGAGGTAGCCAGAGGAAAACACTGAAACGGTTTAGCAAACAAAATCAATTTGTATCAAAAAAATGCAATTTCATAGAATACGAAGGGCTTTTTTTAAAGACAAAACAAAAAAAAACCCCAAAACCCCAAATTGGATCTCTCACAACCAGATCTCTGACTGCAGCTGACTCTTAGGTTTTAGGAGAATGGTGAGGAGTTGTTGTATGTGATCATCTTGAGGGGAACAGTTTCAGGTGAAATTTCAGAATATCAGTATTACCTGAGAATTTGAAAACCTGCAAACTTGTATTTCTGCCACCTCTGATGGAGGAAATGTGTCTAGAGAGGGATACTTGCATTTCCTAATCTATTTCATGACCCTGATGGTCCATTTGCTGCTTATTAGGCAGGAATCAGTGTTCTATCAGAACTATGTTTCTGTTCAGTGCTCAGAAACCATCTGGGGCATCCTTTTTCCAGACGGAAATCTGGTCCCAGATAGCCAAACCTTTGTTATCTCAAGTTTGGATTAATTCATTACTTTTCCCATGCTCCTGAAACTACCTGGAAACTTCTAGCCTGGAATGAAACTCTGCAGAAATCAAAATAACATTTTCCATGACCAGCAGATTATATCAGTGTTCAGCGAACTGCACTGCCCACTAAATGGATTTTCAGTTGAAGTGTCAGGCAGTGGTTTGGACTTAAAATGATTTGGCTTAATACCCTGCAATGCATTCCTTCCAGCTTCGGGGGGAGGGGATGTTGCACGGTGGTTGGTAGGCTTGCATACAACATTGTGTGCAGTGTGTTGGAGGTCATGCTTATTTGAAAAATTGCTACACATTTGGTATCATAAAAGATCCCTAGGTACCACAGTGAAGAAGTAGATAGTCAGATTCTAATATGAGTCAAGATTAGAGCTTATTATAAGGTACTGCAGATCCTTGGTAGAGTCAGCTTTTCCGTAAATCAAAGAATGCCTCAGCATGGAGCTATGCGCTGAGGGCATTTTTCTTGAATCAGTACATCAGTACTTTAACATACCATAAAACTAAGCAGTGTAACGATGATGATCATTTTCTACTATATTAGTTGCCAGAAGCGTGTACATTTTATATGAAAACTGCCACATATAAGGTTTTGTTACATTTAGCTCTTCTGAGGATTTATAGGTTGGTGGGAAAAAAATGCTATTGGTGGGAGTGACATTTTCCTTGGACTAAAATATGTTTTCACCTTAAAGAAAAACAACAAAAAAAAAGTGGGAAAGTAGTAAAGATCTATGTTTCCAGGTATACTGGAAGGAAATGTCCACCGGTGTGACAACCACGGTGGACAAGGGAAA
>KL278854.1:1889-15479 GCA_000699545.1 Podiceps cristatus | reverse complement strand
CTTTAGCTACAAATGTCCTTGAGGTAGGTCAAGCAAGTGCTCTGCAATCTGCTGTTTTAATTTCATTCATATTTTTAAGTTTATCCAAAAAATCCCAATGCTAATAAAGATTAGCATATAAACCTTTTAGTAACGCTCTCTGTGATAGGTTATGTGTGTGTGTGTGTGTGCACACGCATGAAAATTCAGGTAACTGTTAGTTGTGTTAAATGGTGCTGAACAACAGTTAATAAAATACCTCATGAATCTGAGCCAGATTAACTTGCCATTCAGTTTTATATAAACCTGAATATTTGTTACATCATTTGCAATGAAAGATTACTTCCTGAAAGACAGCTTCCTGCAGAGTATGAACATTTTCTGAGTGAGTTTTTTGCACTCGGTTAACTTTTCATTAACAATGGGAACTGAAGTTATGAATTTGTAAATTTTTTTGATTTTAAAAGTGTGAAAATTATCAAGAAGATGTATACTCAGGAGATAAACTCATTAAAGAAGCAAAATGGCAAAACAGTGTCAGTGAAATACATATTTAAACTTTGACAGTTTCTGTTTATTTATTTCTAGTAAGGTGTGCTGGAGTTTTACACAAGATCCTGTCTAAGATTTCTTAGGCATATATAAAATAAAACTTTTACTAAGATAATGGAAATGCAACATATTTCCAGAAGAAATTTCTAATTGTACTTTAATAAGCAGGTGCTTTTTTCTAGATGAACCCACACTGACAGAGACAGATGGTAAGAAAGTTGGTCACATATGATAAGAAGCAGTTTTAGAGCTCATTACTGAGATTTTTTTTTTTATCCTGTATTATTCTTAGTGTTACTCTCAAGTTATTCTGTTCTCTGATTTAAACAATAACAGAGCAAGAAGATTCAGACAACATGGGTAGTGCATTTAGCATGGATGGGCACTATGATCTGGATAAACTGAGGTTTCTGTCCTAATTCTCTTTATCCAACATATATAAACTGAGTCAGAGCTCTTTGAGCTATAGAAACAGAAGAAGAAGTACAGTTGGTCAGACTACAGGTCATTATTATTTAGTACCCTGCCTCCATGAGTGATTAGTAACAGAAGTTCACAGATCTTGAGTATGGGGTATTCAAAGAACCATCCTTCCCTTCATGTTTCTCAGCTGCTAAGAATAAGTGGGTCAGGGATATCTTCATCTACAGAATGTGCATAGACTGCTGATTTTAACAGCTTCCATGAATGTATCTAATCACTTTTAAACCAATTATTCTTCTGCTTTTCCTTGTGTCCTATGGCAATGAATTAAATAGTTATACAATTCATAAAAAAGTACTCAGCTTTGGTTTCTTCGGTTTTTAAGGTTTGTTGGATTTTGCTATCTGTTCAAATTATAGTGGAGACCACATGAGAAATTGTGATCACAACTTTTTTAACCATACTGTATTCATCATTCATAATACCTTGCATAGGCTTCTCACTGTTTTCCAAGGCTTTTGAAGAATCTTAGCTTAATCAGTTTCTCTTCATATCAGAGCCATTTCATGTTTTAAATCACCTGTGCTGTCCTATATATTTTCAATTCCCTCTGTAATATCTGTTTTAAAGAGATAATCCCAATGAATTGTTCGCTGTGGTATGGAACTGATTTTTCATATATATCATTGCTCAGCTGAAAGTCATTTACATACATACATACATAAACCAGAAATAATATTTTGAAGTACAACATATTGAAAAATAGAGGTAAAAAATAATTCTAACATTGGTAACATTTCTATGCAAAGTATATAACAAAAATATTTAAGATTACAACAGAAGACAATGCACTGGACATTTACATCATGCTTATATCAGCCAAAGGGATTAATTTCCAAAAGGAAGTGATATAGACTGTATAAATTCCTGGAATGTTACTTACATGGTTGTGATTTAATAAAATGCCTTACCAGAGGTGTGGCTGTGACATGTCAGTTGGGCTTAATTTATGAGATTGCTCAGGAATGGTAAATGTAGAACTAGGCAGAGACAATTCCATAGTGGCTATTTCTTTTTCCATTCACAAACTTCATTGCCAAAAGGTAGTAAGAAATGATGAAACTGTTGGTGAATATTTGCCATAATATGCAGTTTCCTCATACTCAAATAGCAGATCTCCTCTTGGTTTCTTATTGAGGTGTGAATATTTCAGTACCGATGAACAGTCATTTTCCTCTGATCTTTTTGCTTGCTTCATGCTGAAGTGAGATGCATGACTGAAGACTTGCAAGTGTTGGCATCAGGAATATGAAAGTCTCCCTGTGAAGTAGACTAAGATACATGAAAGACAGATGACATCATTCTTGAGCTGCCATCCAGGTTCCAGATAAATCTTGTGGAACATATCCAGGAAGTGAGTGCCTATGATCAGCTAAATATTCTTGCTTGCCAGTATTTGCTTTCTGACTATAAAACTGGCAGAGAATCAGGAAGTCTTAATGTGTGTTTCAAGTCGGATGAAGAGGAACAAATAACCTGTTCTGAATGTCTTAGTAAAGGGCAATATAATGGTTTTCAAGCAGACTATCTGGACTTTACCATTTTGATCCAACTAGTGAAATGTTATCTTCTATCTTGAAAAGCCACAAAATATCTTTCACAGCACTAGAGGCACTGATGTATATATACAACCCATTTGAGGAGCCTAACCTCTGCAGAACACAACCATAGGTTTGAGGGAGTTATCTTCACCAGTAAATTAGAGTTGAAGTCATTAGGGCCAAACTCCTTTGTGAAGCCAATTTATAGAGCTTTTGCAGGAAGAGAACTGTGTTAGTTTTGTATGAAGAATGAAAAGAGTAGAATTAAGGTGGTGTTTTAAGCTGATGTAAAACTCAAATGCTGCTAAAAGTCGCAGTTCCACACTTCTTCCCTTATCTGCAACGTCCCCTCAGTGTAGAGTGATCCCAGGGAGAGGTAGTACAGTTCCCTAATCCCACTGAATTCTTCTCAGGTGTTAGGGGGAAAAAAAAAATCTCAATCACATCAGAAAGATAATCTATCTTACTCCGTGGCTTCAAGATTAACAAAATTGAAGCAGAGAAAACTGAGAAAAGATAGATGGGGACAAAAGAAAGAATGGGATAATATCTTCCAGCTGTAGCATTGTTTTAAGTCAAAAAGAGAGGCCCTTGCTTTAGCTCATACTTCACATGAAAAAATGTACAATGAATCTACTCTGTCACTCTTCTCTTGTACTTTTCTTACATAACAAAACTTTCTAACATAAAGTTTTGAAAAATGTGGTTGCTCCTCATAGTATTTTAGTTGTCAGTTTTAAGGGTCAATTATATTTAGTCCTGAAACTTAGAAATACAACATCCAAAGGACTGAAAGACAAAAAAAATGCTACAATGTAATGAGTAATCCAACCTTTGTGCTAAGTATAACCATTTAATTTACAGCTCAGAGAACTTCTTTTTTTTTTTTTTTTTTTTTTTACAGTTCACAGTAGCCAAATGTAGGAACAAATAAAACATTGTTATTTTGCCAATTATTCTGCACCAGTTAAATTTTGTCTTTGAAATAGCCAGTGTGCCCTTCCATTTAAAATGAGCCACGTGTTCATGTAAAATTATCTCATCCAATTTTTTACCAACACTTAATGAATGCCATTCAATGTGATAAAGAATGGTGAAGGACTTTCTTTCCTCTTCCTTCTTGAATTTTTCCATATTCTGTTCTATTACCCCTATTGTTCACAGGACATCATCGATTCATTTGATAGGAAAGAACATTAAACTATCATCAAGTTTAAGTGGGCTGAGTTTAACTTAAGTATCATTAGTATGGTACCTGAATACTAAGCAAGTATTTAGATGTTTCCTGATATACGTTATCTCACCATTTATTAAAAATGACTTTCAATAAAAGAAATCTCATAAAGTTAAAACTCATCCCTGCATCTCACAAAGGCCCAAAAAACATTTTTTCCAAGACAGTGTGAGAATCATTTAAGAAATGTCTTCTCTGTATTTTCTTCTCTAAACCAAAACATATGCCTTTATTCAAACATTTTCTTACTGAGCCATGTTTAAACTCTTTGCTCTTGACTTGTCATTTTTAAAAATATCTTTAGAAATCTAATGGTCAAAACTAGACACTGTATTCCAGCTAAAGCTGGTCTGGATGACCGCAACTGAAGAAAGTTACAGACTTCTGTCTGTATGTAGGTGTTCTCCAGTAGGATTATGGAGCTGATCTCTTGTATCGCACTGCTATCTTTTTAGTTTTATTGATACTTAAGTATTTCTCCTTCTTTGCATTAGTTGATTCAACTTCATCTTCCTAAATATATCTCTTTGAAGTCTTCTTTACCTTGTATATTGTTTTTTAATTTGCAATCTGAATTTGAAGGCAACATATTATGATATTTTCCTCCAAACATCTTTCAATTCTTCTGAAATCAGCCTAGTTTAAGGCACAAAGGTGCAATTTTTCTATCTACTCCATCACCTAGGTCATTTACAAAAATATTGAGCATGACCTATAATATATCTGCACTTTACAATGTCCTTCTACTGTGTTTGTGAACTCAAACTTAACTCTCCTTTAAGAATCAGCTTTCTTATATTTGTCTGCTTGCTAGTTATTAGTATACCTAGGTGATACTTAGTGTGTTTGTGATACTTTAGTGTGTTTATGACAAAGTCAACAACAAAACTTTATGATATTTCAGACTTATTACAAATCTTGACTATCTTTTTCACCAGGTCAGTGGTACTGTTGAAGTAGGAAGCTAAATTAGTTTAACATTGAACAGTTTTGAAAAGTCTGTATTGGATGTGTCCTACTGTTTCTGCTTCATTACTGTTATGTTTATTGCAAATTGCTTAATAATTTATTCCAGAAAAATTATAGGAGACAATGTTATACCAACTGGTCTGTTACTTCCAGTGTTCTTCCTTGTTCCTTTCTTTTTCCTTTGAAGGTTGAAGCATGAAGATTTTGAATATCTCAAATATTTTGCATCATTTATTGTTATTTAACATTCACATTAATTCACATTAATTAACTTTCATATCCCTTTGTTTTTATCTTCAACATATAAGTAAAATCTTTTCCTTATGCTTTTTGTATTCTCTACTAATTGAAGCTTACCTTGCACTTCAGGTTTTCTGGTTTTGTCTCTGTACACTTGTTTTATTCCCGGGTCAATTTACCTTATTTCCACTTTTGTGTGATACCCTTTTGATTTTGCAGGTCATCTAACAGCTCCTGATGTGACCATAATTTATTAAAATTTCTTGCCTGTTCGAGTTCTAGACCATCTCCCTTTTAAAGAACAATTTTGAGAATGACCTGCCATAGATTTAAGTAGTTCTGCACTGGATTTGTTACTTCAAGTTATTAAAAAAACCCAGTATGTTCTTCTGAAGAACATGTTAATTTAATGTCTGTGTACTGTCTTGTACAGACTGCAGTGAATTTCACAGTCTGCTTGCTAAATTATATTGGTTTAAGAAATGTCAGGTTGCAGAAGAGAAGCACCTATCATTTCAACTATTTTGATAAGGTCTATGTGGAAGAACATCTAACAATAAATGGACATGTGAGCAATCCAGCCTTTCTGAACGCTTAGCATATCTAGCAGTTATGAACTAAAGGCTGTGGCCTAGTTGCAGGCTCAACAAAAGATTAAACCTTGTGGTCTACATGATTAAAGAACAAGAAACTTGGCAAGTCGAAAGACTCAACAGGATGGGAGGAAAGGATATCACTGGCATTCAAGGACGTTACTGAGCTTTGCAAAGTATTTGGCAACTAGCCTGAAGAGTGTGTGAGCAGCTTGTATCAACCAATCATTATACCCAGCATATGTGTGTATAGGTTTTTAGGACCTATTAGATTATGAGAAAAAGAGTTATGTAAGCTAGACTGATTATAAAAGCTTTATTGTGTGTAGAATAGAATGGCATTACCTTGATCATATTGGTCGGCTTGGTTTTTGTCCGAGCTCCCGCAGGTCTATATAACTTTTCTTCTGTGAAGTTTTACAGCGCATTCCAAAACTCAAAAATGAAGTGTTGATTGTAGAAAGTTGCACTGATATGAGAACTGAAAAAGATGGGTTTGGCTTGTTTTTTCTGTCACATTTCTTTAAAGCAGAGAAGAAAAAAGCTTTGTTTGATTGTTAGAAAGGGGTCTGATGAGAACATTAGGTTAAAAATACTGATATCCATCATATAATATATCTAGTCAGAATTTGCTGTAGAGCTTTCCTAATGCATTTAAAGCAATTGCTATGAAACGCCAGGTTGGAGAAAGCAGTAATTTTTCAAGACTTCTAATTTTATATTCTTCTGTGTATTCTGCATCGGCAAACTTCAGCTCAGACAGTAATTTTTTATGCTCTCAGATGAAGCAGCTGGAAAGTAGACCTTCTAGTTTCGATCCTTTTGACACCTTGTGTCAAAACTGTAATGTGGGTTAGACTAAATTTAATTATATTAAATTTATGATTGTGACAACAGATAGTGGTACTAAATCAGAGTCTTTGGTCTTTCCATTTTCAGGGGCTGGTAACATAATAATAATAATTCATGCAAGGATGAAAGTTGATACCCAGCTTCATAGTCTACAAACACAGATTTGTAACTTATAGCCCGCTGTCTTGTGCCTTAGAGCAGCAAGTCTACATTCTTACAAGTTAAATGTACTTTAAATTTTTAAAGTAAGATCTGGCAGTTTGTCATTAATTTGATTTTTATTAAGTAAAGACAGAATGTATACTATAAATGTTTTAAATTGCCAATATCTAAATATAGGGCTGTGTACTTCTCCCTTGAGAACTAATATCACACCACTAACATCCACACCAGTTTTGTAGCTTTACCATCTTCACTGTCAGAGTGATGTTAATGGTATCAACAAGCACTGTAAAAGAAATCATATGTGGGACTTATTTCATTTTAGCAGAGATAGAAATGAATTTATTTTCTTTGTTTTTTTTTTTGTTGTTTTTTTTTTTTTGAGAAGGTTCTAATTGAAATTATATAGGGGAGAGACTGGATGAGATGATAGCTTTTTAATATAGATTATATTTCTTTTCAGTATTTCAGCATGCTGTTTTCAAGTAACTCAGACACTGAAATCAATAAAAGCTCTTGCAAAACCTCCAGGAGTCACCAGTGGGCTTCATCAACTTCAAATCATATATCCCCTAACTGTCCAGACTTCACTGCCAAATTTTGTAAAGAAAACAGTAATCATTAATTTAACTGCATTTGTTTGTTTTATTATTCCCCCAGAATAAATGTAAAGAATTTTCCCACAGAAAAAGAAGGGAAATGAAACAGAAGCCAAACTGAGAAAGAGGTGAAATTATCATTTAGGAATGACAAGAAATATGTCAATATTCAGGAAACCAGTTAGATTTAAATCTCCAGAAAACACTGATCCCGTAACCCTGCACATTGTTAACGAAATATTAAAAAATGAATTTGCCCATCAGCATTGATTTAGCTATCTTATTAAACTTTGACAAAATTTACCAAAATTTGGAGGCCATTTTCTCCCCTTTCCTCACCAGATTTACAGAACTGCTAGAGAAGGATCCTCCTTTTTTTCACAATAGCCCAGCATTTTTGTAATGCAGCAGAATGCTACTGACCCATATTCCATTTCTTAATTTAAATCTCAATCTCCTGCTTCCAAAGAGACCACTTCAGTTGGGTCAGAGTGTACTTCAGAGTCCACCTCTTTCACCCGCTGGCCTTAATACTGCTTTTATCCACATGAAGAAATAGCAGTTAATAGAAACATGGATTAAAAGCAGATGATTCAGTTCTTTGATGAGTATCCTAACTACCAGACTCCAGTCTTTCTCACATACTTGTTTATTGACACAATGAACATTTA
Source organism: Podiceps cristatus (assembly GCA_000699545.1). Lineage (NCBI taxonomy): Eukaryota > Metazoa > Chordata > Aves > Podicipediformes > Podicipedidae > Podiceps > Podiceps cristatus. The sequence continues at coordinate 7,604 of KL278854.1, read as the reverse complement.
AGGAATTATATGAAATGGGTGTGGTTATGCTAATGTTATAATTTGAGTGTTCAATATGTCAGCATTTAGACACACATATGGTCTGATCATTGTAACATATCAGCAAGTTAAGACAACTATAAACTATTCCATGTTTCAAGAACCTATTGTTTCACTGTTTTATTTGTGTAGTGTGAAACAGAAGATGTGAACATAGTACTTCATGCTACTTAACTCACTCAATTCTGTCCTGAGAGAGCTACAGGTCACAGCACTTCAGGTGGAAGCTGAAATCTAAATCTCACACATGCCCAGCCAGTGGTCTTAGTCACTGACATAACTGTGTGAGAGGATTTTAGGAGTCGAACCTAATAGAAACAAGCTTCCCTTCTATTCTCCCTAAAGGAAGAGAATAGGAGGAAAACAGAGGAGAGAAAAGATTGGCCCCTCCTCACTCCTTCTCTCCTCTGTACTCCCTTCTTCTCCCCTGAGATTTCTACTAAAAATCTACTCAAAGCATGATTTCCACTTCCCATATGTCTTGCTTAAGACTGTACTATTATTATTCTGTGAAAACACAAAGTTATTTACAAATACATGTCCTCTTTCCATGTCGAGATGTTTCACTCTTAAATTTAGGTCACATTCAGCTCAGTAAAGCTGTAAAAGTGAAACCAGAGCAGCAGCATTGCTGACAAATTCAGTTCTAAACTGTAGACAGAGTGTAATTCTGTCTGTCTGCTGAGGGATGGGGAATGCTATAGGAGACCCCAGGATGTTGGTTCCTTTTTCATATCAAATGGACAATGCCGAAAGGCAAGCCTTGCATCTGGTGTGCATCTTGCTTTTGCTTCAGGGACACAGCAGGCTGAGGAGGGCTTTGTCTCAAGGTGGAATCATGTTGTGGCCAAAACGCAGGCCCAAATGTGGAAAACTGAGTGTTTCCCTGGGTCATGTAATGCAGGCTAATCCACAGGCCTGCTTTTATAACCCATGCAATTCCACAGGGGAGAATATACATGGTTTCCACACAGACTTTTCTTAAGTTCAGGAACCGTGATCTCGTTTACAAAACCCAAACCAAATCAAAACAAAACAAAACCATCAGTCCCTCATTACCAATGCTTAATTTAGTATTATTATTATTATTGATTATTTAGACTGGGAAACAATGGAAATGTTAAAAAAAGTAGTTCCCCAAAAATAGAAATGAGCATAAATGCAAGCTTCTGTATGAAACCTATATCCTAAGTAATATTTTTGAGAAAAAGTTTGGCTTATCACCAAAAATCATATTGATTTCATTTCCACTATGCAAGTATCCTATAGGAAACTTTCTCTGATTCAAATAGTTAAATTTGAGCAGTCTTTCAAAGGATCAGACCAACTGGAATCTGGTGGCATACAAAAACAAAGAGAAACCGAATGTGGGTTTGGACACTTTTTTTTTATCTCCTTTTAGGAAAATATATTTTTTACAAGATACTGGAGCAATACTTTGAAAAGGCTTATCAAATGACTTGTTTGTTACTTTAAGCTTAAAGTGGAAACATCTGAAAGACATTAGGAAAAAGCCTTCTGCTCCATTTCCTCTTCTCCTCCAGTCCCTTGTAGCTTTCCATGTCACAACAGTTCATACCTATATAAATAAATGAGAACACTCCAGCTATATTTTGTAGTCTAACTTGCAGGATCTTTGAACATGGAGGTACAGAACTAAACCACTTCTACTGATTCTGCTTACATAGAAAGTAATCTATTCAAAAACCTGCTATTAGAGTAACAGAATTAAATATAACACAATGTTAGGGAATTTTAATTTATTTTTGTATTTTTAATTGCAATACATTAATTGATTTGAATTTGAGTTTTACATCTGTTAAGGTTATTTTTAGATTGTATTGGCTTGTAAAACAGACATAAGAAATATCTCAAGGTTTCTTATACACTGGTATGAGTAGCACTTCGGGTATTTAACTTCCTTCAGAATAATGTATGTCCCATGACAGGTTCCCAGGTTAATGAAGATGATGATAGCAGCATTTCCCTCCATGACTGCTACAGGTGGTGAGTCTTGTTACTGCTACTGAGGCTGCCAATATAAGTACCCAACCAGAAACCATCTGGGTAAACAGTATATACATTATGGTTCCTGGACACTTTAGACTTGTGTAACGGAACATAAGTTAAAAGTAGAAGACTGTTTCTGCCAAAGGTATTTTTCTTTCCCCCCTCCCTGCTTTGAATAACGTTTTTAAAATGTTGCAATGGAAGAATGTGTACTTCTTATTACACTAGGCTTTCAACTCCCCACTTAGTTGCCTTATATACAGATTTGGAAAATGACTACACAAGAATAATTCCATTACAGTGATGTAAATTAAGTGTAACCTTACTAAAGTAAATGGAACCATGGCAGGACAAAGCCAGTGTAACTATGGAAATCAGACCTCTACTAGTGCTTATTTAATAACCAATTAAAGTATAGGAAAATAGTGAATGAGTACTTATATAAAAGGAAAATTTAACTTTCATTCTTTCTGAAATTAAGCAAAATCTTCAGAAAAAACCCACTTTATAAAAAGTTTAAAAGATATGAATAAGAACTAACGTACAAAATTCAACAACACAATTCAAAAGACAATAGGTTTTGAATGAAACCCAACTTAAAGGGCAAATTTTTCTAATCCTTTTTATTATGGAGGTGAAAATGTAGGATTTCTCTCAAAAAGTAGACACTAATAGAAAAATGGAGTTTAGGTGTTTGCATCTGTAAGTTGGAGGAACTGATGGAAGAACACAGGTGATTCTCCTTGAATGTCCTTGTCTTATTGCTGAACTGCTAGTGCACCCATGAAAATCTGTGTTAATATACTTTTTGATTTCATAGAACCAAGGACTGATTTATTTTTGTGTGAAAGAGGATTTTGATATGTTGCCAACTTGCTTATTTTACATTTAGACAGTGAAACTTAGAACTGTGGAAAGCTATGCAGGTCAGAAGACTCAGGTGGTTAGGAAAGCAGAAAGATTTTCACTTTAACAAGGCAGCTAGTGTTGTCAATGGTGGCTGGCAAGAGGATGTAACATTTGTTGAGAAAATTAGAGTGGAAAGAGCAGCTGGTTTTATAATGCAATTAAAGCAATTTCTAAGCGAGTGCCAGCTTCCTTATCACAGGCAAATATTTTTCTCACCTACATGCACTGCAATTTCTAGATCAGGTGTAAACTTTAATGTCTTACATTTGTTTTTTAATGACTTATTTTGAGGAAGTTGTAAATCCTATGAATTTGAAATAAAACGTTCATATAAGTATGAAAATATAGATACTTAATGCAGCAAGTATTCAGACAGAGGTACTAGTATTTCCAAAGCAGGGTGAGTAAATATGTTCTGGGACTTACAGATGTCACTTGTGGACTTATTTAAAATTTGTTTGAAAAATATATTTCTACATTTCTATTTTCTGAGAAAATATTTACACATAACATTGAAAATTTTTAGATATGGTAAATTCCTTTGAATGCTTGATTGGTGTGTATCAAAATCCATCTTCTAAAAATGAAGAAAAGAAAGGTATTCATCAACTATTATCTGCAATGTGAAAACCATCAAAAGCTAGCCAGCTACTTTATGGTGATACAAAGATGTGATCTGATCTAAAGCAGTGATTTCCAACTGCAAAGCATTTCTAATTTGTCAGATTCCCTCAGCATTATTTGTTGTTGCCACACCTCTGTGTACCTTGGATATTGTACCTCTATGGGTAAATGACTTAAACTGTTTATGAAGAAAAGGAGGGATGTGGCATGACGTGCTGGTTTCCACTGAGGTAGAGTTAATTTTCTTCATAGTAGCTAGTATGGGGCTATGTTTTGGATTTGTGATGAAAACAGTGGTGATAATACAGGGATGTTTTCATTATTGCCCAACTGAATGCAAATCTGAGTTTTAAGGTGAGTAGCACTGCTATAATTTATCCCTACTTTTTCTCTTTCAAAGCAACAAACTTTTCTGATAGAACTACTGACTGTGAACTTCTATTTTTGCTATTTCATATTTTTATCTTTTCAGATATTCAAACTCATTCATCTATGCATTATAATTTGAATTCCACTTACAGAAGATCCATACAGCATAAATATGTCAAATGCTACAGTTAGAATATGTATATGATGTGTGAATAAGAATGTAAGAAGGCCCACCATTTGGGCAATATTCAGGCGAGGGTAAGTTCAGGAGTTTTGCATTCCAGTGTCCTGGGCAGGTACTAAGCATTTTCATCCTCTTTCCAGTACTGTATTACCTTATCAGAGCTTCTTAATTGTACAGCATTTATACCACTATAAGTATAATCATAGTATAAGTCTTCTAAAGTATAAGCAGAGTTCAGAAAATAATTTAATCTACATTACTAGAAATTAGAGAAACTATTGCAATCTTTATGCTATATTCATGAAAAGGCTAGCAAGGTTCTATTTTGTTCCAACCAAAATGGAGTTTGTAATCAGTGGAAAAGAAATATTTTCCTTCTCCTGCTTACACAAACTGCAATACTTGCATCGAATTCTGTGGTGTCAGTTCAGTCTTTTGGGAAGTACAGGGATAAAGCAGATAAAATCAGTGTTGCCTTAATGTAGATAAAGACCTTCTCAGCGTATCATTTTACTCAGTACTCTGAATTTGCAGAGTAAAATAAACATACTGGCTTAATTTTTGAAGCTCTTTATGAAGTCAGGATGTCGAAGTCCCATCAAAATAAAAGATGTTAAGAATCCAAATCCCTTATATACCTTTGGAAGAATCAGACATTGTGCTCTAATTAGAATATATGTTTAAAATGTGGTTTTTGTGTTTTCTGAGTCTTGAACAATGGCTACATTTGCAATAACCTTCTAAAAATTCAAATTATATCAGGATCAGGTCAGCAAGGATTAGATATACATTGAAATAGTGTGTTCTGTGTGTGTGTATGTATGTGTATATACACGTATTAATGTGCATTATGGATGAGTTTGTAATCTCATTTCTTTTTTCTACATAGGCATTCCCAGCAACTCAAAACTATAACATAAATACCCTGAATAATTGAAAGCTATCAAAAGTGTATCAGTTTATGCCACTTTTTTTTCTAAAATATCATTTCCTTCTAAATGGAAGGTAACATAAGAAATTCAGTGTCATATACACCCTGTGTCCTAGCTGAAATACTGTGAAATATTAAACCTGAAGTTCTTTCATTTGCTCAACCTGAACCGAGTATGACCTACTCAGTATTTCTTGTTTCCCATTCAGAAATAAGAAATACTGATGATTTACAGCATCAAGTCATTTATGGCCAAAGTAACACATCATAAATGACGTTATATTTTGTTAAAAGTCATAAAGTTCTGAAAAAATATTTTCTTCTTTTAACAGAAAAAAAATATAGATTTGTTTTAGGAGGAACTGAGTCAATGTAGGGCTTATGTGAGCCACAGGATACCTATTCTGGCACCAAGCTTTACAGACCACTGGAACACCTAACACACCTGATTGGTTTGGCATATTTTGCCAGGTTTGACAGATCTCCAATACAAAAAGAAGAATCTGCTGAAAGAAACTCCTTTCTGTGTGCTGAAATGTCCTGCATCAAAACCCTAGCCCACCCAAAGCTTTTAAACATTATCGTGACTTTGAATCTCAAACACGCGATTAAGGCTACAAAAAACTTCAGCAATAGTATAGTAGTGCAT
>JMFS01095628.1:0-15141 GCA_000699545.1 Podiceps cristatus | reverse complement strand
TAAAAATATCTTTAATAGGTCCCTAACGCTCATGTTTTAAAAAATAAGACCGAAAACTTGACTTTTGTGCACCTGCAGGACTCCAATACCCACAAAGCCCATCAAAACCAGGTGCTGGTGAGCAGCTGTTTAAAACAACTCCTCCTGGGGATGTATGGCAGTGCGCGGCTGTGGGGATGTGTTACAGCTGAGGTGATGGTTCCTAAACTCCGCAGAACTGAAGCTCAAATGGCAGAGCAAAGCGCTCTGGATGGTGCCTGGAGGAATGGGCAACTGTGGAGCAAAGCCACCCCATTTTAAACCTCATTGAAAACGGAGGCACTGGGGGCTTGTCTTCCAGAGTGAAAGCAGGTGATGCAATGCAAAGGATGGGCTTTACCACCCGATTCTGTTACCTGACCCAGCACGAAAACTGTTCAGTACTAAGTCCTCTTGTGTCTGGTCACCAGAACCAGTTTGCCCACTGGGAACTGGTAAATTCAGTGGGGGCCACAGGGAAATCCCATCTTTCGGGTGAAGAATCAGAATAAACATCCTACGGACTACGGACGGTCTTGTTGATCAGTCCAAACTAGACATACAGACATGCTGCATGAGGAGCCCTTGCTTCCAGCCTTCATCTCTTCTCCCATCTCTGCATCTTCTTCCCAAGTATCTTCTGTCCTTGGAAAGACCTGCATAAACAGGATAATTTTGAGCCCAGTGATGGCAGAGGTGGGAGTCCCAAAATCCACTCAGGAAGAAAACATGACTGAGAAATCTAAGTGGATTTATAGGCTTTGGGGAGTGATCGCTGAATCCCAGGCCAGGTGGTCCTGATGTCCACACTACGCAGGGTTGTCCCCCTCTGCAATAGACTTGCAGTTCATGCTATGCAGCACTTCACCTTGGTTCCCCTGTAAGGTCTTGTATGGAGAACATAAGACACGATTGCTAATTAATGGGATTGTGTGAATAAAGTAAACACCAAAATAATGTCCAGTGCCTTGAAGCTGATTTGCCACAGGAGACTTGAACCCTAATAAAATTATGCCCTAAACCCTAATAAAGTCTATGAGGAGCTGTACTGGTTTTGGCTGGGATAGAGTTGATTTTCTTTGTAGTGGCTGGTGTGGTGCTTAGTGGCCGTCTGGGTTTAAACCACAACAGGAGCAGAAAGAAGCTTGCTGCAGGATCAGAGCCAACAGTTCAAGACATGACAAATTCAGAAGAGACAGAATTGTAGTCTGTCTCTTCTGTAGACAGGTGTAGTTTCTGTGTCCAGTTACCAATTAATGAAAATAATCCAATGGAAGTAGAGTGTAAAATGCTTTCACAGCCAGAAAATATATTGTAAATTTATTAGAGTCCAAATCAAAACCAATAAAATCAAGTTTAAACTAGCGCCTGTTCTAGAACAAGGGAAAAGAAATGTGGGTTAGAACAGGCAACCTTAACTTAAATACTCACCTCCTGTACTTCCCAACCTCTCATTTTGTAGTCTGCATCACTGTACGGAGCGTGAGTCTGAGACTCACTGACACGCACGTGTAAGTTGCATGGTTTCCAGTCCTGAGTTGCAGGTAGTTGGACTCCATGTGCAACATTAGATGCCTCATTGAATGACCAAGAGGCATGACTCCCCCCTGTTAGAGGAGGATTTAGTCGCTCTGATCTATACTTTTCAAGACTTGAGTACCATCACATGCTATGCTGGAGCCTGACCGAGGAAGCCCAAGGACCTGTTGTTGTTACAGATGCTGTGGGCAGCCTGTGGAGCAGAACAGGCGAATGCAGATGCGTTAACAACGGTGCCTTCAGTGCTACGCTGATGGCTGCTAGCCACCATCGAAGCAGCAGAAACGTAGATCTCCCTGTGAACCAGTGGCCAAAAAACAGTGATCAGAAACGCAAGTTCTCTGCCCGACTCTATGTTTGTTTGTACCAGCACCTTGGGACGCTGCATCCTTGTGCCTCCCTTCCTTTACCTGTGAAGTAGGAATGGTGATAGTAATAGTTAACTTCTTGGCAAAGCACGTTGGAAATCCATGGCTGTCACCAGTTTGAGTCTTGCACAGGCCAGAATGTTGCTTCTTTCGTCAGGCTTCAGAGTGACGACTACAATTTTAGCCACACACAGATTTATTAATAAGCAGTCTCCAGCTGTGGAACCAATTTCTGCCAGATTATCAGGCTCAGCCCAAGTATTTTAACCTTTCAAGTATGTTGTTACTGACATGTACAATAATTAATCTAGTACAAAAGGAACCAATTTTCCAAACTAAGCATGGTTAATAAGCTTTGTTGTCAGTAATTGGGTCTGAAAGTGTCTGATGAAGTTGAAGAATTTGTTGCACAGGCAACTGTACAGTTGGCTTATACAGTTGCTAGTTCAGGCTAGTTCAGGGATTCTTGCTACTAATAGTGCTAGACTGTAATGGGCTTTAGTGCTTTAAAGAGGCTGCAAAATCAATATTTGAGTTTGGGTTCTTTTTAATACTGGAGAACTTTTACAGTGCCAGGGCAATATAAAGGACAATTGAGCTGGAAAAAAAGGTTTTTGTGTTCTAATAAGTCTTGTATATCTTTATTCCAGGTTTGATGTTTCTCCTGGAAGAGTCTTACTTGCAAAAAATCAACATTTGCAGATTGTCCGGTTGGGAGGACCAGGTGTGGCACTGGACACCTGAGATGCAAAAGCATATTGAAGCATTTTAAGAAATTATCTGTCAATGCCAGGCTGTCTTGAGTGTCCTCAATATGAGTCAATTTTAAATAGTATTTAAGCATACCAGAATGTTTAAATGAGCCCCTGTCTTGGACAAGATAAGTAATCATCCATACTGCAGTTTGCATTTGAACACATCCAGCCTAATCAGACTGAAGATACCCTCATTTTCCTTGACCTTCTGAGCTCATTCTATTCATCAGAAGCAGAGGCTTGCCCATATTGTTAAACTCATGCTATGTTTATTTTTTGCTCTTTGCTGTTATCTCGGGTTTTAATCCAATGCCAATTACTGGGATTAGTCTTGGTAGCCCTTTTAGTCATGCTTTGCCTCCATAAAAACCGACCTTAAGACAAGTCATCTGTTCAGCATCAAGTGCTCAAGAAGAATAAATCTTATTTTTTTTTTACAGATGCTCTTCCTAGTGCAGTGCCATTACCGGTGAAGTCACTGGTCTGCTTCATGGCTGCGTTTCTGAGGCATGACCAGTCACCAAAGGAGATCTCCTGCGTACAAGTACCTTGCTTTGCAACTGGTCAGACATGGCACCTCTGGCATGTAATACATTTATTAGGGTGTGATCTTCATTTTGTCTCTTTCTGGAACTTGAGCAAGCTAGTTTAAATGTGGATCTAGTTGATACAAGATAGAACATATAAAATACTTTCTGGTCTCCAACGGGGTATACAGCCTCATATAGATGCAGCATTTACTAGTACTGTGCAAATGTTAATTCCTATGAAGTGTTCTATGTAATATAATGCAGTAAAATATTATATATTTCCTGGATTATTTTTATATAAAATAACTTGAGTAAAGAGTGACCTATAAGGTGCAAGTCTAAAGTAGCTGGTGTATAGGAAAGACTGGTGGGTGTGGAGGGGTTGCGGGGGGTGCCTAGGGCTGATATCTGCAGAAAAATCAGACTGTCTGTAGCAGGGGCAAGATCAGATCCATAAGCAGTGAATGAGACTTGTTTACATTTGAAGATTAAATCCACTTTTTATTTCAGAGTAGAAACAAGTTTATTTAATAAGTGACTTGGAAATCTTTAAATCTTTGTATATCATTACACCATTTGATTGCCTTCTGAGCAGCAGACAAAAAGTTTAGACTGAGGTAAGTAGGTCATTAGCTGAACCATCTAGTTTACCTTATATTCTTAAGACACTTAGTCTGAGCTGGTAGTTTGAAAGGGAAGACAGCTTTGCAGGCTTTATTAACAGCAATGAGCTGAACATGTTCCCAGGACTGGGCTAGAGAAGTAAGAACTATATTTAATTATCAAATCAATGTCAATTAAAATTGAACCCAATGATTCAAAATTAATTATATAGGTCATAAAATGAGTGCAGCCAACAAGTAAATTATCATGTAAATGTAGGAAGATAAGTCAATTCTTTAGACAAAAATCAGGAATAACAATTGAGTTTTAAGTCTCAGTTACGGGTCTTTTCCAAAGTAGAGAAATTAAGACAATTGACTGAATCAATTAGTATTCAAAACAAGTTACTTCAAAATAACCTGCTACCCTCTTTTAACCCTCCCCTTTCCTCATGGTCTGAATCAGACAGCTTGATTTACTCCCCTTTCTCTCTGTGGCTGGCAGAGTCAAACGGACAAGCAGCTGAGTCTTCAGTTCACCTGCTGCATCCACAAAAGCACAGATTAGTTCCAGACTATTTCCAGGTGCCAAAGTTGCTGTGACACTGCAGTTATGGCACTCACCGTTGCATCTGTGACTTAGGCTCCAACGAAGGCAAGCTGCGCCTGCGCCTGTACCTGCCCCTGCCGTGCTGTGCCGTGCCGTGCCATGCCTCACCAGGAGTTGCAAGATTGGCGATGCACAGACACGGAGCACCAGAGCTGCTCTGGACAGAGATGAAAAGCAAGGCAGGTTTTTAAGATTTTGTTGTTGTTTCTTAAGAGGGAATATTGGGTAGAGGCAGCTGTGCTACTCTAGGCCGGTACTTTACCTTGCCAGTGTTTGAGATCACACTCTCAAATGTTAAAGAAACACATAAGGACAGCGTGCTCAGCAGAAGGTGCAATTCCTGACTGACCTGATACCAGCAGTGCTGCTGGAGCAAGGATTGAGAGACCTGGGAGATTGTCTATTTGAAGGGTCCTGTTTTTAAAATGAGTGTATTTTAAGCAGTTATAGCAACCACCACCAAGGAGAGCCTTGCAAATATGAGAGGTTGGATAAATATAGAAAGTTTTATGACACAGCTTTCAGCTTCACTTCAAGGAAAAGGCTTGAGAGTATAAGATTTCCACATTTAAAATAAAGCTTTGACATCTCCTCAAGTATAACTGATGGTCATCAACTAATTTCTCCATTTATTCTGCTCATCCTAAGAGCAGTTGATGTTTTGGAACTGCATGATGACCAACCATTCATCAAACCTTATGTCAGGACCAGCCATGATAGATCAACCATGAAAAGCATCATGGCTTATCCCCAGGAATTTCTTCATCTAAAAAGAGGAAGAATGATTTTACATCTTCTTGCAATGTATTCAACTTAAATGAAGGAGGGTTAATGAGATTAAATCTACGTTCACAGACAATCTCTCGCAAGTATTATAAGATACTCAGTTACAAAGCACAAAGTTAAATCAAGAAGCCACTGTTGCTATTGCAATTGGTAACTGATAAATAGCAATACTGAAGGTGCCATTTTTATACTTCAAACAAAGAAAAGTCGTTGTTTAGTGTATTAGACTATGCTTTACATCTATCACTGTAGTGTTCTAAAAAGTATCAGGTTGTGGTTTTTTCAGATGATGTTGCTCTAAATTGCAAAGTCTACAACCGAGCTCAAAATGATGAAATGAATTTACAAAATGACCAAGCCAAGCAAAGATATGGTTTTCAAATGTGAGCTAAGTATTATCACAAAAAGTGGATTTTTTAGTGGTCCAGGATACCATCTTGAAGCACGGATCCTACAGACACGACTCAGTTCCTTTATAAATATTGTGGATAGCCCAGACCAGCTGTACTAAGTATTACTCCTCTTGCAATCTAACATCTTGAATTCTTATTGAATACCATCTTTTTTGACCATTTGGAGCCAAACCTTTCCCTTTCTTAGGCTGTCAGCTCTTGCTGCAGGGCACTAGGTCCTCTGCTCATCTTCAGACCCTGCTCGCAAGAAGCTTACAGAATCACAACTATTTATGTTTTTTATTTTTTTAGCATAAGGAACACCCCAGCCCCGCATTTGGAAGCATGGCACCATTTAGGCACGTTTCCCCAGCAACACTGTCTTTATTTTAAGTTGTATCCCCAGAAAAGAAGGAGGCTGCCATCCATCCACCCACTTACAATTCCCTCTAGACATTCTGTCCTTCTATTTTTGACATCTTTTAACTAGTAGGCTTTCCCTGTTTTGAAAAAAAGGACCAGAGCAGTTAGCATGTGCTTTGTTGCAACATACTTATTTCCTAATATTCATGCAGCTTCCTTGAGCACTCTCGTCATTAAGGAAAGCACGTCGCGGAGCAGTGATGATCCAGGCAATGCAGAGAGCAGATTATTTTGTTCTCCAGGAACAATAACCACAGCAACACACTGGGCTCCATTCTCTTGGATAACTCATGGTGGTAGATCGTGCCTAGCACTGTTGTTGTCTAAATGCGATCCTGTTACAGAAGTTATTGAGTCATATCAGTTCTCTTAATGTTCTCTCAATGATGTTGCTGGAGAACAGGTAAAATTAATTTTGGCTCTATTTCCTCTGAACAGGAGGTGGGGAGCTCTGCTTGGCTGCTTTTTAGTTTTGTTGTCATGCTGTAGTCAGTATGAGGTTAACCTGAAGCCACCGCACACAGGTTTCCTCTTATCCAACTCCTTCTTCCCCCAGGAAAAATCCCTTTTCTTCACTAGGATTTTACAACAGGGTAAGTGAAGCACATTATTGATTCCATGGTGAAAATAAAGCTGCTTTAAAAAAAAAATGCTTGTTAATGGTAGCTTGATACTGAATTTACTTCAGCACTGCGTTTCAGAGTAGCAGGGAAGATCGTGAACTGTAGCAGCATCATTGTTATGTGCCAAAAACTTAGCAAATGACTAGAACCTCTCAGGCTACATTGTAAAGTGAATGTGTAATTTTTTAAAATGTGAAACCAGCAGAAATTGTATACACAAATATGTTTCTCGGGTAGAACAGAGGGCATTTAAAAATATTTTTCAATTGATAGCTTGGATTTTGGAAATATATCCAATATGCTTTCTAGAATTTGATTTTGAAATTTTATTATGCATCATGAAACTTTAATACTGTCTTTATTGGCTTCTTTAATGTTGTATTCATGTATCTTACTGCATTTCATCATACATTAATTGTTTTTTAATTCTACAGTCCTTCTCACTCTTCCCATTAAACACTGTCTTCTTTAGACACTGTATTACTGGTCAGGAATATGATAACTTTGTCAACAGAAAGAAAAAGAGAATTTAAATTGCATGCAGTTAATTGTCCCATCTCAGGACTATTCATCCAGCTAAATAAGCACAACACAATCTCCAGTTTCATATGACTTTATGAGAGCCACATGCCTCTAGCCACCTCAGATCTCTGAGGTTAGCAGTGATAAACCAAACAGGATTCACCAGATATTGCACTGTATCTTTTCATGTAATGAGACACTGTCCCAGTGTGCCATCTCTGCTAAAACCTCTCCCTGGTGAGACGTACTCGAGAGAAGGTGGCTGACATTACCATTTGTGTGGCTGCTTGTTTTCTTCTTGAGTTTTGCCTTTTCCTCCTTCTTTAGCAATCAAGTCTTTCCAGGTAAACCCCCTAAGTACTCTGCTTGTTTTTAAGTGTTGTGTCTTACAGCAAATTATACTGTGGAGGGAAGTCTGTCTTCTCCGGTTACACGCAGACAGAAAGCCAGAGAGGCTCCAGCTTCTGCTTGTTTCTGGTAGCAGGGCTGAGAGAGGCAGGTCCTGCGTTTGACAGAATATGGGGATAGAGCCCACCTCCGCTGAGTCAGAACCTGGTCTTCTCCGTGGGTAGTCACTCTGAGAGACCTAGCTCTGTCATTATTTCCTTCAAGACATGCTTATTCTCTCTCAAATTTTTCCCCTACTTTTTTGGCTTTGGAATAATTCCTTCTTTATTTCAGAGCCTTCAGAGCCAGCAGAAAGTGCAGCAGTTGTCATTTAAAATAGACAAGAGGCATTCTCAAGATGTGTTACTTACTACAAAAGGGAAAAGAAAGCTCACCTTATTGCATTTCATGCACAATATTGCTAGCACTGAGGGATGTTCAGGTGCATAACTATCACAGGGAAGAACTGCTCATAGTTTAAATCAAGACTGAAGAGGTTTATTGATTTATTAACAGCACGTAATTGTTCAGCAATGGGTGAATTCAAGATCTATACCAATGGATAAACCACAATACTAGACACTCACAGACTGTTACTGAACTCCTACAAATTTTTGAACCCCCCTCTGTAACTAATTCCCAAAGGTTCAAATCCCACACAGGGAGTGACAAGTGCCCGCCCCCTCCCCTGGATGTGGAGCTCCCCTCCTCGCCCACCTCTCCTTTGGGGGATGTGTCTGCTCTGGCTCTGTGTGACCCCCCCCCCACTGCTCCTGACACCCCCAAACCCCTGTGCCACCAAGGAAGCCCCGTGGGGCCACAGGCATAGGGTCTCTCTGCACTGCACCCACTGGATGACCCCCTCTGGGTGCTGACTGTGCCCCCATCCCGTGTGGATGCTGCAACCCCCGTGCTGGGCCGGGCCGTGGTGCTGTGGGCCAGCCCTGGCACTGCCAAACCCTGCTCTGTTCCCATCCCCAGCGCACTACCCTCTGTTACAATTTTGGTGCATCTTTTGTACTTCTTTTCAAGCTCACTCCTTCTTTGTTTCAAAAGACTCCATTTCCCTGGTTACTGTTAAATCCCTCTTGGTCACCCTCCTCTTTAGCAGGACCAGTTTGGGCAAACATCCTCTCCGGTGGTTTCTGGCACTCCGCTCACGCTTGCTGTTCACACTCACATTCCTGCCTTACCAGGTCATTTTGCCAAGGGTGGTCCACAAGAGCGGTCCCGCACACATTTTGCTGGAAAGAAATACTCATCGAGAAGAGAAAGTAAATGCAAATGGAGAGCAGGAGCTACAAAATGTCTGTATTCCCGCCACCGCACTATCATTCTCCCTCACTTGTCTTGTCTGGCTGCTACATTGTATTAGGAGAACGCTTTTTCTAGGCATTTGTGTCTAACACTGGCTCTGGATCTTTGACTGGAAACTTTGGTCCCTGTTGGGCTCAGCAGGGGCTCAGCAACATGCAGTACCCTGAGCAGAGACCAAGTGAGCAGAAGGGCTCGTTCGTGGAGTCCTTCCCCGAGCAGGGAGAGCTCTCTCGATTCAAGGTTTGGCCTAAGTGGAACAACTAAACTCAAGAAGATAATGGTTAAATAGGCTGTTAATGGAGCTGGATTCTGTAAAACAAGAGTCCTTAATTCTATGCCTATAACAAAAGCCACTGTGCTTCTTCAAAGGGGCTTTTGGGAAAGGACAACAATTTAAAAAAATGCATTCAAATTTATTTGAGGAGGAGAGTAAAAGCTTTAAAAAGACATTCAGCTGCAAAATGCAGAGTCCCCTCCGAAGGAAAGCCTGCCTTTTGTTTGCCAGTGTTTCTTCTGCCAGCTGCTTGCAGACTGACGGATCTGCCTTAGGGAAGGGACATACATGCTCCATGCATGAAGGGCTCAGGGACTCAGGTGCAGAGAGAAACAGCTACTGAGGCTGCGATGCCCTTTTCAGTAGTGGCTATGGGGGAGGCGTCACTACTGACAGGCAGTTTTGGACCCTAATCCAAGTAGTATAAACAGACTTAGTATTAACGGCTCTCAGTTTGTTGTTGTATGCCAGTCTGGTCTGATTGCTAGACTCAGGAGTGGCCATTTCCATGAAACTTTTGCTTTTTGCTACGGTAAAGCTTTTGCTGAGTGGTACAATCTAATGAGACAAGAAAATATTCGGGCCAATGAGTGTCCAGGCATAATCAGTTCATCCAAAGGGCAGAATAAAAGTTACCGCAAGTCTTACAGCTGTCAGGAGTCAGAGGACATACAAAAGTTTATACAAATTAAATTTAACAGGGAAGCAATCAGCTAATTTTCAATGCCAGTAAAATTCTGTATAAATACATTTGACCTGAAACAGAGTGAGAAAATTAATTGCTTTCATATTAAATGAGTCAAATTACTTAACAAGAAAAATACAGATATAGAATCATAGAATATCTTCAGCAATAATTCTAAGTGACAGTATTTGAGTACTTGTTCATTTTGAATGGCACTCAACTCAGATCTCTGACAGGAGTAAGTGCTACTAAATATGGCTAAGGGAAGCAAAGCTTTGGGTTAAACTCCTTGCTTCTCACTCATAAATGCATAACTTGGAGTGTCCGGAGGCCTGAACTCCCAGTTATTTACACAGTCAGCTTCCTAGATGTGTTGTTTTTTGTGTCCCAGTTATTTACACAGTCAGCTTCCTAGAGGGGTGGTTTTTTGTGTATGGTCTTAAAGTCAAGCAGATAATGAGCAATATCACCAACATGGGGTTGGTGGGTCATAGGATACAGAAATGGGTTAATGTAGTCTGGTGGTTTCTTCTCTCTGGCTGGTGGGTTTAGAGTGACTGGTGTTTGAGGAAACTTGGTTGCGTAGTAAAAATGGTCTGGGATCAGTTGGCCCTCTAGCCATCTCTTGGTAAGACAAACATTTCTTTAACATATTTTCTTCACATATACTAATGGAGACTTAGGATTTGGCTATTTGCCAGAAATATGAGACGTATGGTACACGTGTTAACCTGTATCCTTTACTCTAGTAATCAGCGTAGGGTATCCATTACCACAGACTGTGTCAATTCCTTTATAAACACAAAATTATGATTTACATAGAACTGTACTCAGAGAAAATTAAAGCTATGAATTAAATCGTTCAGATTTAGGAGGCATGGATGAATGAGTGTCGGCATTGTAATTCAGCTTTTAAAATCGGATCTGTTCACCTGGTGATGCTAAGCATGTGTCAGCCACTCCAGTATTTGACTGGGACACCACCTGGAATTTTCTGGTAGGCTACAAGCTAAGAAGACAGAAACAAGTAATTCTGGACAAATCCTTGATGAAAGCTCAACTGCAGATATTGATTGAGTTATCCTACTTGTTGCCTAAGCAGAACAGCACACTGCTTCCCTGTCCAACTGGGGAAGCACCAAATAAAATCAAGCCAAGTGAAAGGTCCAGATTGAAGATCTTCTCAAATGCCTTGAAGTGTACTAATTATAATGAACTTTCAGCCCACTGTAGCCCAACACAACCCATTGCCACAGTACTGTTTCCATACAGCACAACCTGGTAGGTGCAAATTGCTTCATTTCAGAGGAATTTCCACTTCTCTGGCTGAACATAGCAGACACAAAATCACATTTAGCCAAGAAGCTATTCATAAGAATGCAAATGTTCAGGTTCCTGGTCTAGTTCCCAAACTTCCCCATTAGCACCTGTCCTCTGTATTGACTCTCTTGGTTAACTTCTTGTCTTTGAACTCCTGCCCTATGGGGCATAGAATCATAGAAAGGTCTGGGTTGGAAGGGACCCCAAGGATCACAGAGTTCCAACCCCCCTGCCACAGGCAGGGACACCAACCTCCAGGCCTGGATCTACACAAGGTTGCCCAGGGCCCCATCCAACCTGGCCTTGAACACCTCCAGGCATGGGGCATCCACCACCTCTCTGGGCAGCCTGTTCCAGCACCTCACCACTCTCTCTGTAAAAAACTTCCCCCAATATCTAATTTAAACCTTCCTTCCTTTGCATGCTTTTACTGATCCCCTTGAAATATTTACTTGCTGACCTACTCAACTTGAAGACCATGGCTTTATAGCTGTGAAATACAGCAATCCAACTAACAAAACAAACAAAAAAAAGCATGAAATTAACTTTTCTGTACTTATTTGACATTTTGTCAACCAAATCAACACCTATGCTAGATGTCAATTTTACAGAAGTGTGATATGTGCTGGTAAAGCAAAGTTTGGGCCCACATCCCTGTGTGTTGAGTGGAGCCTTGCCCTTGTGAAAACAAAAATGAGACCATCTCTCACTGTTTAGACCACTTGTCTGTGCTGGAAGGTAAAAGAACATTAACTAACACCCCATCAAACACAGCCTTGTATCCAGCATAAATGGGCACTGTCATATTTAACAAAAGACGAGTACTGGGAGATGTCCGCAGGCTTTTATGGCAGGTTTGTCTAATAAATACCCTCCAATTTCTGCAGTTTTCCTCATCTTTTCAACCAAGCTGTGGGTTAGGCATAGAAAGCCCTCAGAGCAGGATTAGGCTTTGTACCAAGCACTGCCGATCTGCAGAGGGGTGTGCACAAGCAGCAGCAGACAGTTGGGATGCGCTCGTGGTGGTGCATTCCCTCACCCCCACCCCTTTTCCTCCTGGAATGCTCTACAATCTCGGGTATTCCCATCAGATCTTGGCCTTTGTGCAATGAGCTGGGCAGTGAAGCATCCCTTGGCTGTACCAAGAACTCTTGCATGGCTGAGGTGGGGAGCAGCACTGTCCGTACCAGGGACTCTGATTGCTTGGCCAAGGCACAGAACGAGAGCGGGAGTAGGAGCGGAGCTGTCCATGCCAGGAAACTGGCAAAAATTTTTAAAAATTCCAGTAACTGCCGACCCGAATTATGGCCAGGATGGAAATTTACTGACTAAAGCAAATCACCTTGTGCCCCTATAAACAGTGGTACCAGGTGAGGCCCTTTGAGGTCTCCTGGACCGCAGTGGGCAGCGCCCAGCATCTTCCTCTGAGCAGGACGCCTCTCGGAGCTCGTGAACTCCCGACTTGGTGAAGCCAGGAGGACCGTCGCCAAAACCCACCATGGGACCTGGGCTGAAACCCTTCACTCCTTGAGGCTCAACCCTCGCCCGTTGAGAAATGCCAAAGCATTTGACATGAATATTTCACTGGACTCGAGGGGAATTTTGAACAGGTATACCTTTTATACATTTATATAAAATGTGTGTCTGTGTGCATGTGTGTGAATTGATTTAATCACTTTGTAAATGTTAAATTAGTCAATGACTGAGTGCTGCTAAAAATCTGGTGATCCACCTTAAAACTGTGAATGAACTCTGGACTGCTGTTATACATATAAAACATAGACATAAACTATTAACCAAGTCTGGGATTAGGATTGAATCCAGCTGCCCCTAGACTCCTCTCTGAGAAGGAGTTTAGAAAGCAAGGGGGTCTTTTTTGAACCTCGTTACTCAACGGGGGGGTCTTCCTTACCCTTTGTGTTCCTTTAATCTGGGAAGTCAATTCTGTCTCGATTTTCCTTGTTATACTTCTTCCATGCAGTAATAGTGTGGACCTTGCCATTTTTTAATCTTTAAATCGTTGCTTTGATTAGAACAAATTTTGTTGAATTACCTTGTTAATCAACTGATAATTGAGTGCTATTAAATATCACAATCTAAACCAGTAATTTGCCATAAAGGCATAAATAAATACTAAACTGCTGCTAAATTGTGTGAAGTCACTCACTTGTGACAAAATTCATTCGTGACAGCGCTCGGGAGCTGCACGATGGCGACGTTTTGCCGACTCTGCCCTTGCTGTCTGCAATAACCTGCTGATTTCATTGCAGAGATCATCTACAAAAAGGAAGCCAGCCCTTCACCCTTATGCCTGTTGAGGCCAAATGTTCTTATTCTTCATTTATCAATCACAGCATGTTTTATTCTAAAATTATGGGTGCCATAATATTGCTGTTGCTAAATATATGCCAAGCCTCCTGATTCACCATAAAAAATCCTCGTTTCTCATTGACCCCCACCAAAGCTTCATTTCTAACTCATTTGTGAATCACCGTGGGCACAGAAACTCTTAACCTGTTTCTCTCTCTGCACGCAGGAAGCCCAGGGCCTTAAAGCAGGAATTTCATTTGTGCAGTAAAAGTATGGCTCATTAATATGGCTTGGTGCTGATATATCCACTGGCAGAGCTGCACCTTAGCTAACACCTATGAAATGAAATGTACAGCAGCAAAGCAAGCTCTGATTTAAGGAAGGCAAATGTGGTCATAATATGACACACTCAATCTAGTTGAAATTTTAAACACTTTTCTCCATTCTTCCCTCATACTGCACAGTCACTGATAAAATACTATTTTCAGTTCGGTAATAAGCTGTACTAATTTTTTTTTTAATGGAACTTGTGCGACTTTAATTTTTAACTTAAGTATAAGCCTCACCTGAAGCAAATTAATAACTCCACATGCTTCATGGGACCAACAACATGCAGGCAAGATTTTGCTAAAGGAAAGCACGGAGTACATCTAGGGCACTCGCTGCGAAAGGAAGAAAAAAAGCAGCAGATCCTTTATTGTGCATGAGAAGGAAGAAGGTAAGGTTCAGGTAGCATCTGGTATTTTACATCAGCGAGGGGTAGTTTTTACCCACCTAACATGGTCACATACCCCTTTCCCCGTGCTACTGCAAAAAATTCCCACTCCTAAACTCAGACGTAATTAAATACTTTGAAAGGGGCTATTATTTAACAGGCTGTGTGGGACAGAAGTGAGAATTGTGGCAGGTAACGAGTAGCCTGAGAAGGAAAGCAGCAGACTGTGCCTTTCTTACCAGACAGGGAAAGCTGGAGAACCACGTCCCACTGCAGTGAATAATCACTAGCAACCTGGTAACCATTTCATAGTACTCTATTCAAAAATGTAGCAAATAATTAGGATCTAAAAGTATTAGTATCTAATATGCTAATATTCAAAATGATAGTAACAAACACTGAATCTAGAATGGCTTCCTGAGCTCCCACCTTTCTGCAGCACGGGAGTGGTTTGGGCGCAAAATCTGTGATAAGAATGACAACAGACACACTGTTGGTGAACAATAATTTTCAGTTTGGTTGAAGTAAAGCATGGTAAGAAAGAAAGAAGATAGTTAATATGAAAATGTGCAATCCTCCAGAATATCTTTATTTTCTGTCATTTTACTGCCCACATCTGATGGGCCCACTCACACTAGTGGGGCTCTGCTTCCACATTTCTGTGACCACATTGGTTTAAATGAAATTACACCAATCTGGACCCTGCTTCTTGCTGCTGTCAAAACCAAAATGCCGTCCTCTTTTTCTGAGAAAATTTAATGAACACCGAGAGTTCTTTCACTCCAGGATCACTTGGGCTTAGACAGAAAGCAGGGTCACTGCGGAAAAGGGCTATGGGCTTCCTGGAACCCTGTATCTCCTTGTTACTGAAAACCTGGGAGGATTTGCTACTAGAAACCATCATCACAAAACTCGCTGCAATCTGCTTTAGCTCCTGTCGTGGTTTAACCCCAAATAGTAACCGG
>KL278853.1:8230-19203 GCA_000699545.1 Podiceps cristatus | reverse complement strand
GCGGGGGGTCCCTGGGGGTGCACCTCGCCCGGGAGCCCAAAGCTGGGCTCGGGTGGACGGGCCAGGCTGTCGGGAGGTGGAGCTACTGGTGGACTCTGTGGGAAGAGGGGAGGGTGGTGGTAGGAGTGAGATGGCCCCTGGGAAAGCACAGAGGAGGAGTCGGAGTCATTCTCCACGCTTCCGGGGCTGTAGACGCTGGGTGAGGTGCTCCTGTTATCCTGGTCAATGTCCCGTGGGTCACTGCTCATCTCATCGTTGAAGCTGTGGCCATCAAGGCTGTCAACGTCAGATGGGGACGGAGGACACGGCAACTCCTGAAGCAGGCAGAAAGAAGAGAGAGGCATTATGTGGCTGCCCAGACCACGCACAACACATTTCAAGTTCCCGGAGAACTTGCTTTCCGACCTTTCTCTGCCAGCCCCAGCACTAGAAAACCTCACAGAGGGAAGGAGACATCATCTGGCAAAGTATAAATAAAACCAGTCCTCCTGCCTTCCCTCCAGTGTTCTCAGGTGCTTCATGAGCATCCCACACTCAGGGAGGAGATAACCATGAGCAACTTGTGTACAGAGGCAGCGAGGGAGGGCAGGGAACTGTTACAGACAAGGCTGAGTGAAGAGATATGCAAGGTCCTAGCACCACCACCACTGTCGATGGGCCGCTGGTCAGGATATAATTCGGTGATACCACCAGGTTGCATGGAGCAGCAGGCACCACAGTGCACCCACCACAGCCCAGCACAGGCCCAGAACAGCTCTTCTTGTCCCTCAGGGGCTCTCCCTAGGCGACCAGACTGGCTCCCCTCCAGTCCCCTCTCACTGCCCCACTCCCTACCTCCTGGAGTCCCTCCTGCGCTTCCCAATCCCTGCTCCTCCCCACCGCCTCCCACCTCAGGTGATGAAGAATCGGGTGATTCAATTAGCATGGACAATTAACAAGTCTCTTGAGCCTTGGGGCTTACAAGAGAGGATAAACTGAAAAAAAAGATCACTGTTGAGCTGGAGTGTCCATATGGAGAAATTACATAGGTGTAACTGCAGTGGTTTAATTACAATGACCTCATAACGTGAGCAAGTATCCCCGTGTCTGCAAGTCCTTAAGTCTGCTCCCCTGAACACCCTACCGGGGAACTAAGAAGTGCCAAGAGCTGAGTCTTCCTCCAACCACCCCATCATGAATCCAGCCTGGTGCCGTCACCATTTCGGAAAAGCCCTGCCACAACTATGTACAGCATGTGCATGAGCCGGTTTTGCATGACTGTCACCTGGAACCCACCACAACTTAAGCACCTCTGCTTCACACTGCTCCGGGGGAGCAGAAGAGGCTGAGGCTAACCCGACTGGCAGCTACACGCAGAGCCAAGCTCTTGCTGCTGCACCGGGAAAGGCGGGCACGTGCCCAGCTCCGAGACCATGGCAGTCCCCTGCAGACAAGGCAAAAGAGATGGAGAGCCTCCATCTGCTCACTAGTCACTCCTGGTGGCGTTTTCATAGCCAGACAGATGCTGTTTAGGTTGGAAGAGCTGCAGTATGAAACCCGAGGTGCTAGGGCTCCCAAGCAGCAGGAGCCTCAAGCTGTGAGGGCGTGAGCAGCACAGGTACAGAACAGCAGACTCCCTTGTCCTGAACCTGGGACATGCCAGCAATCACAGCAGGGAGAACTCACCTCGGTTTTGGTTTTTTTGGGAGCATTGGTGTCCTCCCCTTCACTCTCCGAGATCTCTTCTGTTCGGCCCTGCTTGCTGCCCTTGGGGGTGCAGGATTCCTCCACTCGGCCTTTCTGCAAGGAAGAGAAGGAGAACAGGGAGGCGGGAGGGTCACAGGGAAATTTCCCACCCTGACAGGCCTTCAGAAACTGCAGCAGGCGAGACACAGCCACCATAGTGCTCTTGTTGAAGACCTTAGCAGTGCAACACTGAGCCAGGATATGACAAAAATTAGTACTTAAAAAGGGCTGGTGAGGCTGAAGCCTGGTTCTTGGGAGACAGCAGCAAGTGCCAGATGCTGAGGATGAGAGGAAAGAGGGATCTCGTCCATTCCAGAGAGCTAGCCCAGCATGGGTTCCTCAGTAGATCCCTTCTGGTCTGCATCCCTGGATCCCCAAATGGATCCCACCCAGTCTGGGCAGTCCCTGGGCACCCCACACTCGCATGCTAGCTTATACTACCTTTGTCGCTTGTCGGGATTTCTCCGCTTTGCCATCACTGCTGGAGGTGCTGACGCCCCCAGGGGAAGCTCGACCCCGCGACCTGAGCTCCTCTCGAGGCCCTGGAGTCTCTTTCTTCCGTCCACTCCGCATTGACATCTAAAAGAGGGATCACTGGATTAGTCCTGCTTGGCATCTCCCTCCACTTCTGCCCTGTCCCCAGCCTACCAAAGCCCCTCAACCCCCTGGCACTCCACTATGCCAAACTCATGTCCACGAGCTTTGCTTTGAGCCCCAGTCCCAACCCAGTGTGGCTCTGGTGTCCCATTTCCCCTCTCATCTCACATACTGAGTCCTTGTTCTGTCGTGTCTTCATTCTTTTGAGTGTGGGACCCCCATTCTCCTTGGTCCGGTTTGATGAAAACATAAATTTTTATCACTCCACACCCCCCTTTGGCTGTTCCCAGGGAGATGGAGACAGGGAAGAGCAGTCCTTCTGGAAGGGGAGCTTACACCAGCAACACAACAAGATCCCAGTGAACCCTGAAAGACAGACGAGAGAAGGGAGAAAGAATGAGTTTGTGGTTTGCTATAGAAATATGACAAAATTATTACTCTTTCCTTAATTATTATTTACAGACGCAAGGATCTTTATCAAGAATGCAATAAACTTCCCCAACAGAAGGTGAAAAGATTTGGCCACTGCCACCTCTGATTTCCAATTTCTAGGACTGATACCCACGCAATGCAAGGCAGTCAAGACCCAACAATAATTTTTTGGAAGAAGCTGGGAGGAATGGTTATCAGTATGTTAACTGTCCTCTGAAATCATTTTAGTATTTCCTTTTCCTTGTTTATTTGACCTTCAGAGAGAGAGGGAAAAAAATAATGGGAAACTGCTTTACAGTGTTCCTAATGACAATTTTCCTGACTTCCTAAGTTCCTCTTTGCACTTGTTGTCGGTGCAGTAAGTTACACTATCCTTAACTGGCCATGTGCTGTGATTAGCTAGCACTGCGTAATGAGCCCCCAGCTGCCTTTGCTGATGGGGTATTACACAGCCCTGCCCTCTCCAGAGCATATGCACAGGCATACATGCACCAGCATGTTATGCAGAAAACGTGACAAGTCTTGCTTGGGCTCTTTGGTGTCCAAGGTAAGGAAATAAGTGTGAGAAAATGCATTTAGCTTTGATTTTGCATGACGTAAACAGAATCAACTCTGTTTAGCTTGAAGTGCCTGCCTATGTCTCCTTCTCCATACACTGGACTGTTTCTCAGTGTACCAGACAGAGTCATGTCCAGAGATGCAGAGTTCATCCTTACACTTTGCAGCAGTGAGAAGATTTCGAGCTCCCCCTGAATAAATTTACAGCTTTGTGCTATGTCCAAAAGCACCACAGATACTTAACAACCTGTTACGCCACACAGTTCCTAGTTTAAAGTATGAAAGCACCATAGAATCATAGACTTGTTTAGGTTGGAAAAAGACCTTTAAGATCATCAAGTCCAACCGTTAACCTAGCACTGCCAAGCCCACCACCATTAATGTAGCACTGCCAAGTTCACCACTAAACCATGTCCCTAAGTGCCACACAGAATCATAGAATGTCCTGAGCTGGAAGGGACCCACAAGGGTCATTGAGTCCAACTCCTGTCCCCGCACAGCCACCATGTGACTGAGGGTGTTGTCCAAATGCTTCCTGAACGTTGTCAGGCTTGGTGCCACGACTGCTTCCCTGGAGAGCCTGTTCCAGTGCTCCACCACCCTCTGGGTGAAGAACCTCTTCCTAATATCCAACCTAAACTTCCCCTGGCACATCTTCCTGCCATTTTTCCTGGTCCTATCATTGGTCACCAGAGAGAAGGGATCAGCGCCTGCTCCTCCTCCTCCCCTTGTGAGGAAGCTGTAGGCCGTGATGAGGTCTCCCCTCAGTCTCCTCTTCTCTAGGCTGAACAGACCGAGTGACTTTCGCAGCTCCTCATACAGCTTCCCCTCTAAACCTTTCACCAACTTCGTGGCCCTCCTCTGGACATTCTCCAGTAGCTTTATATCCTTCTTATACTGTGGCACCCAAAACTGCACACAGTACTCAAGGTGGGGCCGCACCAGTGCGCAGCAGAGCGGGACAATCGCCTCCCCTTCTCTAGGCTGAACAGACCGAGTGACTTTCGCAGCTCCTCATACAGCTTCCCCTCTAAACCTTTCACCAACTTCGTGGCCCTCCTCTGGACATTCTCCAGTAGCTTTATATCCTTCTTATACTGTGGCACCCAAAACTGCACACAGTACTCAAGGTGGGGCCGCACCAGTGCGCAGCAGAGCGGGACAATCGCCTCCCTCCACCAGCTAGCGATGCAGTGCTTGATGCACCCCGGGACACAGCTGGCCCTCTTGGCTGCCAGAGCACACTGGTGGCTCATGTTCAACTTGCCGTTGACCAGAACCCCCGAATCCCTTTCCACAGGGCTGCTCTCCAGCCTCTTGCTCCCCGGTCTGTAGGTACATTCAGGGTTGTTGTGTCCCAGTTGTGTCCCAGGTGCAAAACCCGGCACCTGCCCTTGTTAAACTTCATGCGGGTGGTGACTGCACAGCTCTTTAATTTGTTTAGATCCCTCTGCAGGGCTTCTCTGCCCTCAAGAGCATCAACTGCTCCCCCCAGTTTTGTGTCATCTGCAAACACATGATCGTGTTAGCCTGGAAACTAGACAGAAGTGATTCAGGGTGCTGGTCTTGAAGCTAGTTTGCTTGGCTCCATCCATCTTAAGATCTTCTGCACAGGTGTAACCAAAAAGAGACTGTTCTTCCCCAGCCTGTAATTCGAGCTCCTATACTCAGCCTCTGGAATGGACAATTTGCAAGACAAGGAAATGTAGATGTCCTGTGGATGAGGCATTAGGAGAAAAGAGCCACATCTCCTGGGTTCTATTCTCTGACCTGGAAGCACCAAGAAGTTTTGTGAATAAGAAGACTTGAGAAGTGGGACTCCTAAAGGCCAGCCCAGACCTGGAAAGATCAGCTTCCAGCCAGCTAGTGCAGAAACAGTCTGGATGCACATTCCTTTCTCCAAGATGGGAGCTGAAACCGGGGATCAGAGCAAAGGCACCAGACAGGAGAACTCCTGGACCTCCTCTTCAGCCCTGCTGCTGGACTGTGTGGCCCTGGGGCCGCTGCTTTCCACCGCCTCCATCTGCCTACCTATGAAAAGGAAATAATGACGCTGGCTTGTCTCTTCTGGGGCTCCACATCTTCCCTGACCAATGCTTACAGAAACCCATCCGGAAGGTACTTGGGAAGAGCAGGGGATTGTTTGTTTTAATTTCATTAATATTTTATTTGACCCTCATCATGAAAGCCACAGGGGACTCATCCAGCATTAATTCCCACACACAACAATTCATTAACTGAGACCTCTTCTTTAATAGAAAAATAGCTCATGACGGTTTGTAACTGACCTAATGGAGGCAGAGCACTCTCCTAATCCCTACCAGCTGACATGTTTTACAGCCTTGCATTTCTGTCATACTTTGGCCTTACATTGCTAATTCAGGCGGTTCCACTGATGCTGTTCTAGATAAGCATCTAGAATTAACATCTCTTACATGAAACAAACAGTGTAAGTAAGGCGATCCCAATTTAACTCAACTTCAACACGCGCCATGCTGGCAACCTTCAAGTATTAGCTCAGCTCTGAACACACAGAAGCAGCAAAAGCACATTACCAATACGTCACTGCTCTTTACATGCAACGGGGATGCCACCCACAACTCCCACACCAAAGAACCGAACATTGTAATGCAGCGCACAGGTCTCACTTCAGCTTTCCAGTAACCCTATAACGGCAATTATGGTCTTCTTTCCAGAGAAGTAAATCACAGAAATAATATGCAGTCAACCACATTCTGAAGCTTCCCTTTTTAAAATACCAACTCGGTACTTCTGTCAACCGCTGAATATGCAGTACCAAACAAAGCTAGAAACAAATAGGTATGTTTCAGAAGACATAATCAAACACTGGGGCAGAAGTTTCCATCACTTGGAGAGCAAAGACTTTCTAAAATATGTAACAGAACTGATGCACACATGATCAGGCTCAGTACAACAACTGCTGTGTCAGGGACCAGATGAGAGGATCACAACACCACCTTCTAGTTTCAACGTCTATGAAATAAAAGCTTGCAATGTGAGCCTTGACAATTAACAAAGTTACACCTAACCCTTCCAGTCACTGAAGATCCCTGTAAATGTCTCTGAAGAGTTCTTAGGGCTCTGTGGTTTTGGAAAGGAAATGGGAGATTTGGCAGGGCTGCTGTCAAAGGGATAACCTTTTCCTGGCCCTGAGAAGCCCTTTACAGGTTTGATTGAGTTACGAGGCATTGCAAATTGCTATTTTCTGTTTGCATTTCATACAACCCAGCTTGGTTTGGCTTACTGCCCAAACCCCTCCATATTGTCGCGTAAGCCCTGGTGCAGCCTCCCGTGAGCAACACACACTCAACAGGCATCCCCCCCCGTGGGATACAAAATGGATCCCACTCCTTCTCCTCCCCAGCTCCAAGTAATTCTCCTTGCCAAAGGTGGACTTTCCTGCACAGGCAGCCAGGAGATCATGGGCTCCAGTTCCCCTCCCACTGAAGGACGCAGATGAACTCTCTCATTCCCAGGCTGTAGTGTGGAGCAGCAATTTGTGGGTAACAAAACTGGAAACGAGTCCACCTCAAATGAGATGCACTCAAGCTTTACCTACTTCAGTATACACCTTTGCTCTCTCTCAGAAAGTTGGGTGAATGTTCATCCTTGGCTCAGGGTAACATTTACACGTTAAATTGAAGGTCTGAGAAAGTAAACTTTCCTAGATGGCAACGGAAGCAGAGGAAAAGGGAACAGGACCAAGTCATCTGGGATGGTGTCTGGGGGCTTGGCCAGGACCGTAAATGAGAAATGAGTCATACAAAGGCTTACATGTGCCTGGGGCTGCACACACAGGTACACCCAGCATGTGTCCCAACAGCAGGGAGCGATTTCCAGCGAGACAGGG
The DNA here is from genome assembly GCA_000699545.1 of Podiceps cristatus. Lineage (NCBI taxonomy): Eukaryota > Metazoa > Chordata > Aves > Podicipediformes > Podicipedidae > Podiceps > Podiceps cristatus. The sequence continues at coordinate 12,020 of KL278853.1, read as the reverse complement.
AACTGGTAGGTGACCCCAAATCCACCAAGGGCAGAAGGGTTTTGTTACTTCAGCTGGTGCTCAATGGCTGAGCAGGCTCCGGGATGGGCATCCCGAGACCAGGGCTCCAGTTTGCTTGAGAAGGTTAAACACCAGCTGAGGTCCAGCTAGTCCTCCCTGGGGCCAGCAACAGGAGAAGGGAGAGCTGAAGGCTCCCAGCATCCATGCCACTTAAGAGAAAGAGCTAACACCACCATTACTTCAGCAGTGGTTCTTTAGCTAGCAAACATTTAAGGCCTGACCCAGTCCTCACTGAGATTAGCTGCTGGCAGTCAGTTGTCAATAGTTACCAGTGTCTCTTCCCTTTTCTATTACTCCTCCTTGAGGGGGAAACAAAAAAAAAAAAAAAAAAACCACAAAACCAAAACCCACACAAACCAACACATCTACTTGGTTTTATTATCTAACTACTCCTGATCTTCTCCAACTGCAACATCCCAGTAATGTTGGACGGACTCAGACCTGTTCCAAGCAGGAGGGGAGATGCAGCAGGCAGAACATGACTGAGGTACATGACACAGGAGCCCACCCTTAGCTAGCCAGTGATGATTTGGAAGTGGAAGGGAATAGCACTGATGTAGCCTCCTCTCTCCACCGAGACTCTGCCTAGGCACCGTCTGGTAGACTGTATACCAGTTGGAGGCACTGAGAGTGAAGATATCAAGGTACATGGTCAGATCATTCAGTCTCTAAAAAGAAATGAATGAAAAACTCTGCCACCCATCAGGACCACAAATGCTGCAAGAAGGGGCAATTTGTCAGCATCTGTTCTTTTAAACAAAATGGGACAGTGCCTGTTCTCTGGTTCTGGGGGTGACTGACATTACACAGCTTGCCCAGGGATGGCAAAATTCTTCCAAAAGGGGACGGACACGTCTAATCTGGCTGCTGGGAAACAGCATGGTCCTACACTACCTACTAAAACAGCTCAGGCATCACCTGGCAGAGCACTCATTGGCACAGACCAAAGACCATACAAGGGAACACCATCCTAATAGACAGACAGTGCTGTGCACCAGTGCTGGGGCTTGCTCAGCTTGCTACTATAGAAACAGACGTGTTACCTTCCACTAGATGCTAGTCCACTGAAATAAGTTTGGAGTAAGGAGTCAGTGAAGTTCCTTCTTTAGTCTAAATACAGACGTTCTGAAGTTCAAACCTCTTGTTTTCTTCAGTTGGGAACTGTTGAAAGTATACAGTGACTCTCTCTTACGTCCTTGTTTTGAAATGTAAGAACTACATCCAAAATCCTATGTGAAATCAAAGGCATTTAGTATGCAAAGGCAGGGACTCACAAGTCAAAAGATGTGAGAATTAAACTGAGTCTGCTTCTCTGCAATTCATTAGCTCTGTGTTCCCATCCTGGTTTTTCTCTTCCCCCTTCTGCAAAGGGATGGGTTAGCACCGGAGGGAGGAACCAGGGTGGCAAAACAGACACAGCTGCTTTCTAACACATTGCAGATGTTGGAAAGCATCTTGAAAGTAAAATGGGACAAAAACCGCTAGATCCCCCTTGACAGGTAAAGATTGCTCAGAGGGGAGTGTCCACTGGAGCAGTATAGCCAGGGGACACACGCCATGGGTGGGAAGTCAGAAGCTGGCATATATATATATATATATATACACTGTCCAGTGAACGAGGGTTCCCAGGCATTTTTAATTCCTGTCTGTATTTCCCTCATTTTATATAAGGAAAGGAAAATTCCCTGTAATGTCATCAGGTTTAACAACTGCTTATTATCTTGAAAACACAAAGTTTCATCCAAAATACTGCGATCAGACAACCTGAAGTACATTTCACAATGGCTAATTACCCGACTTCATACTTGAACCCTGGCACCTTACTATAGGGCATGGCAGAGAAAGGGAGGGAAGGAAGGGGAAGGGTGCTGTGTTCAGTGTTAGGTAGCAATAAACAAAGAGGTCAGAGTTCAGTCTGCATGTTACAGTCTTATTGTCAGTCTTTTGATATGTACATGGAGCGTGACATGACTGTAAAAGAGAAAATGATTGTGTGAGCAAAGGGATTAGGATGCCAAAATGGTTGAATACCAAGACAGCAGTGGGCAAACGCTTGAGGCTATTATCATCACAGGTGTGAATATTCCCATGACTTGCAAACTTCTTTTACTCTAAATTTTGTTAAGAAGAAATATGTTTATGTGACACCAAATGAAAGGTAGTTTTGAGACACAGGCATTTTTCTGTCTCCTACAAAATAATTACAACACCGGGTGGATACAGGGGCTGTGAATTCAGGCTGGAAGGTAGATTCATCAAGGAATAAGACTGTAGACCTGGTCAAATAATCACACTCCAGTTAAAACTCTTGCTGCCCCATGGATGAAGTTAAACTACATTCTTCCAGCAATACTAACATGAGGCTGTAGGATCTCCAGGGGTCTGAAATACTCATGAGCCCAGGCTGAAGGCAGTGAGCATTAGCCAAAGCTTTCTCCCCCTGCTCCCGTGGGCCCCTCCTGCACCACTGCACGCACGCACCCTGCGATGGGAGCACATATGTCCCTGCCCTCTGCAGCCCCCCCACACTGCGCATGTGACAGGAGCATCCGACCACCAGCAGCCATCGGACGTGGCAGGGAAGGGCTGGGACCTGCCCTGCAAGGGAGGCTTGGCAGCACTGCATTACATGGCAAACACACAAAAATGCCTGCAATGTTAGTGAAAACAGCTATTACTGCTCAGAAATCAAAATACAAATTCAGTATAAATATAGTTGACTATAAAAACAGTGACAGTTGTCAAAATTTGTCTTTTTCTATAAATAAATTGATTTTATATTGGCAATATACTGGAATTTCATTGGATTCTTCTGTCTTCAAAATATCACATTAAATGGGTCAATATGAAATGTTTTAAAATAAGTTTAATCAATAAATGTAAATGTATGCTTTTAGAAACTTCATTCTGTTACAAAGGGCAAATTACACATACTTTAATATACAAGCTGAATGAACTCTCTTGATTTAGATCTACCAAGGTATATAAAAGAAGAGAAGGTTCATGGTCCCACTTTGAGAGAACACCAGGTTCAAGACCACCTGAGGAACCTGAACATACACAAATCCATGGGACCCAATGAGATGCATCCCAGGGTCTTGAGGGAATTGGCTGCTGTAGTCGCCAAACCACTCTCCATGATATTTGAAAAGTCAGGGCAGTCAGGTGAAGTCCCCAGTGACCGGAGAAACAGGATTATCGCATCTATTTCTAAAAAGGGTATTAAGAAGGACCCTGCAAACTACTGACCAGTCAGCCCCACCTCAGTGCCTCAGCAAGTCTGCAGATGACACCAAGCGGAGCGGAGATGTTGCTATGCGTGAGGGAAGGGACGCCAGCCAGAGGGACCTTGACAGGCTTGAGAAGTGGGCCCATGTGAACATCATGAAGTTCAACACGATCAAGTGCAAGGTCCTGCACGTGGGTCAGGGCAATCTGCAGGATCAGCACAGGCTGGGGGATGAAGGCATTGAGAAGGGAAGCCCTGTGGAGGATTTGGGGATTCTGGTGGATGAAAAATTGGACACAAGGTGGCCATGTACACTTACAGCCCCAAATGCCAATCGTATCCTGGGCAGCACAAAAAGCAGCATGGTGACTTTGCCCCTCTACTCCACTCTGGTGAGACCCCACCTGCTGTGTTCAGCTCTGGGGGCCCCAGTACAAGAGCGACGTGGACCTGTTACAGCAGGTTGGCGCGGGGGGGGGGGGGGGGGGGACAAAAAAAAAC
>KL278850.1:14839-27728 GCA_000699545.1 Podiceps cristatus | reverse complement strand
CTCCTCACCCCATCAGGGAGGGGAGGGGTGATCGAGCAGCTGTGTAGTCCAGTTACTGTTTGGGGCTAAACCACAACAGGTTGCCCCCAGTATTTCTTCCAAACACGTAACTTCAAAGGTGTGCTTGCTCTACTTTGGGAGTAGAATGGTCAGGTAATGAAGAAGCATTTTTTAATGTTCTTTTATCTCACCCCTGACCCAAGAAATAGGTCAAAAAGGTTTTGCTTAAAACTAGAGAGTTGTAAAGAGTGCAGCTCATGAAGACAGAAGCTAGCATTGAGGAGTCTAGTATTGCCTAGACTATAAGATAAAATAAAGTAGAACATCTAATTTTTCTTTTGATTCATAGAAACTTAATTCCCAGCAAAACACAGTGAGACAGGTATGTCAACTACCCAGCATACTATATATGGGATATGTGTTTTCAAAGCAAGTAAAAAAATCCTCTCTTCACCATGCCTGCTTTCTGCACTTGGCACCAAGAGGAATAGCTGCAATGCTGTCAAATGCTGAGTGAGGACCAGAAAGCGCCCACTACATGTGACACTGTAGCAGCATCAGTATAGAGCCTTCCTATCCGAGACTCCGCTACTAAAGGGAGCTTTGGCTGCTTTGTCTCAGCAGAAGCAGCTTAGGCTGCATCTCTCACTCATATCATACTGTCTGGCAGGGACAGAGAAATGTAACCCTCACCTGAAAAGCCACCTTTCCTCTTCCTTCTATAACTCCAAACACAATCCAAGGTCTCTACTAGTGAGTGCTGCAAGGCAGAACAGACACAACTAATTTAATGTCACACTCAAAGGGAATTTGTCAAGAGAAGCAGCAGATACAGTCGAAGATGAACAGAGTAAGACCCTTGGAGTAGCTGCTTCGTTGATGTCCTCATCTGCTTCTATCAGACAGCGTTATGAACATTTGGTAGAGCAACATTTTTAAGCACCATATTTTAATACTGAGTCTGGAACAAAATGACAGCTAAGTGTGGGAGATGTGCAAACTGGTCAAGGTCGACAAGTCCCTAAGTCCCCCAAAGGTGCAGTAAGAGTAATTCCAAGGTAGCATAATTTAATTTCTGAAGTGACATAATAGCTCAGACACAGAGATAGTGTTCTCCAGGCATTCTCATTCCACTAATTTAGACAGTTTGTGCTTCTAGCCCTTCCCCCTCTTCACTGCCTCAGCATACTTCTTTCATTTCATCCTGCCATATTGCAAAGGATGTCATAGAAACAGCAAGAAGAAGGGGGAAGGGGGTAGACACACTCATGAAAATCCTGCCTAAGCTAGAGAAACATAAGGTTCCCAATCTGTTTCTATCACTGAAAAAAAGAAATTGAGAGATGGTGCCATCAGCGTCTGTGAGTACCTGTACTGGGAAAAAAAGTATCTGATCTAGACACCTTCAGAATCCAGCAAATGAGGACAAATCTAGAGTCAGCACCTGGAACATGCATCTAGGCAAAGCCAGAAAATTCAAGAATAAAAACAAGTTCTGCAACTCATGCCAAAAGAACATGGCACACAACAACTTAATATTGCATTATTTCTGCTGACAGGAAAGTCAAGATCTTAAGCTGCCTGAATGGAAATAAAGGCTTATAGAACCACTTCTGTTGACTGAGAATAGTTTGCAAAGGTCAGTTTCAAGGATTATTCTTATAACTGGTCCAATTACTTCAGTGAAGAGGGACTGCAGAATCATACTACATTTTCATCAAAAAAAGCACTTCAGGAAAAAAGTGCTATTCCTGCTTATTGAGTCAAAAGAAAGTTCAAAAATTAAGGATTAGTAACTACTAAAATAGATGACTGGAAAAAAAAAAAACAAAACCAAAAAACAAAAACAAAACACAAACAACCTGAAGTCAAGATCTGCACAAAATTCTATAACTTGCCTTCAAGAGAGAAAGGGAGCTGCCTGTTACCCTCTCCAAGTCAAGCTGTGATTCATGACACACTCCAATTTATCTTTCATTGCTATCACAGACAGATAAGGCACCGTTGCAACATGCAGCTATGACTTGGAAGATGCCCATGAAACATCTTGTGTTTCTTCTTTTGATCACAGATTCTAGGTGAAATCTTGACATGGATTCCTTTCAAGCACAGTGTTTTATCTCCCAAAAATAAGCACTGGGTGCCGCAATTGATCTGTGCCAATCTCGACCAATACACTGAAGCATCATTCCAGCTCTGGGGAAAAAAAGGGCTGGTTCCACTCTATTCCATCACACTGTTATCTTTGCCTCTGAGGAAACTAAACAAAAAAGTAAGTTGCTTTCCACTTGCAAAATAAGCCCAAGTCTCCTCTTCATCTCACAAGTGATTATGTTTGTGTATAATACAATGAAACCTTTCCCCAATATAATTAGAGCAGCTTTCCCTGAAATTCTACATAGCACAGAAGATATTTAATATAGAAACTGTTACCTAGATAATTAAATCAGAAACACCCGCACCAGACAAGGTGCAAGGCAAAATGGCTTTTTGGAGCTCTTTCATTTGCATGCAGTATGTCATTTCAAGGTATCACCAAAGCACTAAAGCATCTAGTCAATCACAGCTAACACACACATTTTGTAAAGCAAAGATATTAAATACTGTAATATAATAATTAATGTGACTTCTAAATAGGTACCACCTTCACATGAAGAACACCAAATTCACTTTTTTCTTCAAAATGCAAGGTTTACAGGAAAAGAATATTTTTTGAAATTACTTCCTGCAATCACACAAAGTACTCAAAATTCCTATCAAATAATTCAGAAGAAATTAGTTAGAAAGCATCTTGAAGGAAGCAGAAGGTATAAATAAAGCAGCAAAGCTATATACCCCAGACCTCGCTGATCACTGCACAAATTCAATAAATCAAGTTTACACAAACAGGACTTATGGGGTGCTTGCATTATCTTCTTTTTTAAAAGTCACTTTTCTTAAATGAAAATCAATTTGAGGAATTTCAAATTGCAAGCATACTTATTAACTGGACCACAGGAAAAGCTGTGCTGTCTTGAGTGTTTATATAGGTAAAGTCTTAACATTTGTTACACAAAGGTCAAAGCTGCTCCCCCTTCGCATCTGTGTGGCATTTTATTTTTCTTTAATATAGAAATATCTTTTGCCCACGTTTTTAAACTAACAGATCTCAAAGATAATCTCATAGTCTGCATGGTTACATTGCTTTCTGTGGAAATGCTCTCATTAACACAGAACACTCCTGGAAACAAGATGAGAAGTTCAAAGGCTTTATCCTAAAAACGCATGAAAAACACAAGCGATTTGAAAGAATTACCATTACTGCCAGCAGCAACATGTGGAAATTGCTGCCAAATACAAGCAATTCCTTTAATTTTTGTGGTTACCCAGCAAATGCTTATAATAAAACCTTTGTTTTCAATTGGCATTGAAAGGATTGGGAAAGAAGAGACAAAGGAAAAACCCCAACTCTTCAGATGCTAACTGGAAAAGAAAGCATGCCAAACCATAAAATTCCTATTAAAGTCAAAGTTCCAATTCACTTTCCTCCTTAAGCAAGCAGCAAGGAATAGGAACAAATTCCAAAGTAATTTTAGCTTCTTTCCTGTCATTAAAAAAGGAAATCACAGAACAGATGGACAAAATGCTATGCAACGAAATCTTCACCAAGGACTGTACTCAACAGAATATCTGCCTTAAATAGAGACTTTAAAGCTGCCCCAGATCATTTTACCAAAAAAGACTTTACTATAGATGATCTTTGATATCACTGGGTTCAATAAGAACGCTACATACCTAGGAATGGCACCACTGATGCATCTGTCTTTCAGGCTTCTGGTTCCCTGGATGGAATCCAAACCTCAAAGTTGTGTACCAATGCTTCCTGTACATTGTCTGAGGAAGGAAAAGAAAAAAAGCGTTCAGCAAAGCTTATCCAAAGCTGCAGGCATGAAGGATGACAACCAGCTAGTTATCTTTGAGGAAATACTTAACCACAGCAGTATACCCGAGTTACTTGCTGTGTCTAGAGCACGGAGAGTCCAGGTTACCTCTTGCAATCCCAGGTGCCTACAGCTGTTCTATGAATGGTCAGAGAAGGACTGCTGTTTATTTTTGTAGCACAGCTGGGAAAAGCAGCAGCGCTTTGGTTATGCCACTTTTCCAGCCAGTGACAGGCTTGGAATTCACTGTGCAGAAGTGAATGAAAAATCCAGAGTCAGACAGCGAGGAAGAAATAACTCACTCTTGCAGTTTCTTAAGAAAGGAAATAGAGGATTCTTGGTTTTGTTCGTACAACTGTTTAAGCAAGCAGAAGCAGTTTTTGGAGCACCAAAAACAACCCAGGCCTGTGCTAAAACCGCAAAGCCACTAAGATGGTAGGCACCACCCTTCACACCTTTCTTTGTATAGAAAAGGCAGCCAGAGAGAGCAGTCATAGCTGCCTTCCTAAAGAACTCAATTTGACCAATATTGATGTTTTCAGCTTCTCAACAGTCAAGTTACAGCTCTACCCAATTTCTGAATCCCTACATTTGAGATGTAGGTGACTATCTCATCAGATATGTACAGACAGGCACAGAACTGCAGTTGCCAGGAGAAGGAAATAAGACTTCACAGCTTTATGTATTAAAAAAATACAGCTAGCAGATCATAGAACCATACAGATCATGGAATCTTAGAATGGTAGGGGTTGGTTATTACCAAATATTTTACTTCCTGTCCTAAAAGAGAGTCCTGCACTATGGCTAAGTACAAGAAAAAAAAAAAAAAAAAGATAAAAAAGAAAAATCAACAGGCCTTCATCATATAGTCCCCTTCTATAGCACTTTCACTTCTTCCTCTATTCTGCTTTTTGCTTGCTTCGTTAGTTTTGAGAGAAACAAACCTTTTATAATTTATTATTGCAAATCGGGCTGCTTTGTAAAAAAATATTATGAAGGGAAAATAAGACCTGTAAGTTAAATGTTTTTTGAATGTAGTGAATAAACCAACAGCAGCTCAGCTACAGGATTGCTTCCATCAGCCCACTGACCACAATATTGAAACAGTTCACCTTAGACAAGCTAAGAGGTTGATTCAACTGTTTCTGAATGTAAAAGAACAAGTCAAACCGTGGAAGAGCAGAACCAGCAAATAATAAAGGCAAGCTTTCACTGCAATGATTAGCTTGGTTTACTATTAAAGGAAGACTAATTTTGCTTTTTATCTCTACACTAATACTTGTGCGTTTAACTTATTTAAACTGTTAGCATCCTGGTTAACATTCCTTGAAAGTATTTTGCAAGTCCATTAGAATAGACCTGTTTTGACATGATGAGCTGAATCAATGCCATTTTAGATTAGTTATCCTGGCGACCTGAGAAATTTGTTGTAAAAAAAAAAAAAAAAAAACCAACCTGTATAACTCTCTAGTCCTTTCCAGACTGCAAAAGCACACAACCTAGCAAGACTGGAATCTCAGTGCTTTAAAGCAAATTCTGGGAATGCAGATTTCAGAAGGCGCTTTCTGCAACATTTAACATTTCTCTTATCAGAAATGCCATTTTTGTTCAGTAATGCTTTCTGTTCTCACTTGTTTTTTTTTTTTTTTGCCAGTACTAAATTACCACAGGATGAGTCCGTCAGAGTTGGTCCATTTTTGCATCTTCACAAAAAAGATGACACCAGTAAAATGTAGCCACCAAATCTTCTTTATGTAGTTGTATCTCTCTCCTTGAAAAGACAGTTAGACCTAAAAAAATAAGCATTAATATTTTTTCATGCTTTTCCAGAAAATTATTGAGAAACATGGCTGATTTTCCAATATAACCTATTTTTTCACACATACATATCTATATATATAGCATTCTTTTTTACATAGACACTAATAATATACTAAAGCTATTTTAATTAATAGTGTCATACAAGTTTTGTGATAAATTTCCACAGAACTATGTAAACTCATTCCTAGAATTTATTTTTTCTATTTTCAAATTATTTTCAGGCATGCATTTTCCAGACAGGTAAACACAGAGACAACATTATTATTTATTACATAATTTATTTTAGGTACTTTTTATGAACAAGTCCTTTGCCCCACATTGCACAAGTCTCAACATGGAAAAAACAGTGCTCAAGTCAAAGATTATAGTAGATTGAAGATATGATCATTTCTATTTCAGGTTCCAAATTCTTGATACCCCCAAGTAGGACTTCAAAGAATTGTCATTATTAAGTCATATTTATATTCCAGGTATCTTATATGCATGCTTTAGAACTTTTCTGATCCCTATACAGTTCAGAAAGAAGTTTCTTTACAGCTGAACATGGCATAATTTGGCTTCCAGTTGTCAGAAGACAGGAAGACACGACTTCAGCTTTCCATTTTCCCCATGAGTATTGCAGAATGGCTACGACTGTACATCAGCTTTAGGCTAGGTGCCCACAATCACCTGGCAGCACTGAAAAGTCTCTGATACTCCCCAACGGTTTTACTCCTGCTTAGCCTGCCATACACACCACCACATTCAGTACCAAAAGGAGCTCTCCCTTGGGCCTAAGCTGGCCTGCATCTCTGACCACCTTCTTTTATCCTAGTGCAAGCATGGAACATGGTGCAGTTTCACCAAACGTCTCTGCTCTCTTTCCATACATATATACACACGTTACACAAATAAATATATACACAAACATATTACACAAAGAAAGAGCAAAGCCAGAAAATGCTAATACTGCGTAGCTTGGAACTATAAGTACACAGCCTGCCAGTCCAGAGGGCTCTTACAGAAAAGGTTTATTCCACATTTGTCTATGCTTGTAGGAAGAGAGAGATGTATGTGCTCCCTACCAGGTAATTTTTTCCATATTGCCTTTCAACAAGCACAATCCTCCCTGGTGGCATGTCAGGAAAATCCTGTCACTCACATGGATCAGGAAAACTACCATTCCCAGCTCTTAGACCTAACATAGTCACCGTTTGGCACCTAAATCAATCTACATACATACCTATATATATATATATATATATAGCACTTGATTGCAAACTGGAAACATACGTATGCATCATGTAAATGTGAGAAGCGAGAACTCTTGCTGGTATTACTCTGCATCACCATTCCAAAGTCACCTAGCTAAACTAGGGGACTTAGAACTACTGCAGTCATAACCTTCATGCTCCCACATGCCTCTTGCTATGCAAGATCTTTGAGTCCATGCGCACCTTCATATCCCGCTGCTCTCTGTACCAGACACTTCGGGTTGCTCTGGCACACACTGAAAGTAATGAAAAGCCTCCCACTGAATTCAGCAGTAACACTGCAAGTCCTTAGGCAGACCATTTGTCACGTGTTATGCAAATCCGTGCCTTATAAAATTGCTCTCTACCGCTAGTACATCTTGAAAGATGAGGCAGAGTATTTTAAACTTGCTGTCTTTCTATGGGAGGAGAAGAAACAAGTGGTACGATAGCTACAGAAATTAATCATGGCAAAAATGGAGGGTAGAGAAGAATTAATAACACTCAGCCCAAAAATATACCAAATCACAGCAAAATCAATAGCTAAAACAAAGACAAGACTTCAATAAATAAATGCAGAGGGAGATGCTTTTAGACTGCCTCTCTTCCTGACCCAAATGAATGGTCATCTTAGACTGGACATTCACAAAAGAAACTGATTACTGGTATTTGTGTAAGTGCAATAGAATCCCAATTATGATCACAGTTTACAGCTACAGTAGCATGAAGAATTCAAGGCATTTGTTTTAAAACATTTGAGCCATTTTAAAAAAATATTTCCCTTCACATCGGCTGAGGTCTGCATTTCTGGAGCAAGTGAGGCTTTATCTGTTCATTTCAATTACGATCAACAGAATGGGATACAGACTGAAAGTAGCACTTCACAGATTCACTGGCATTAACTGTGGCTGGATTGGGCTTCGAGCAACTTGCTCTAGTGGAAGGTGTCCCTACCCATGGCAGGGCAGTTGGAACTAGTTGACCTTTGAGGTCCCTTCCAACCCAACCAGTCTGTGATTGTATGATTGCGGGGGGACCGCATTGCAGCCTTCCAGTACCTGAAAGGAGCGTACAAACAGGAAGGGAAATCAACTTTTTAAAAGGGTAGAAAATGGCAGGACAAGGGGGAATGGATTGGAGCTACGGGAAGGAAGGTTTAAATTAGATATTAGGGGGAAGGTTTTTTACAGAGAGAGTGGTGAGGTGCTGGAACAGGCTGCCCAGAGAGGTGGTGGATGCCCCATGCCTGGAGGTGTTCAAGGCCAGGTTGGACGGGGCCCTGGGCAACCTCGTGTAGGTCCAGGCCAGGAGGTTGGTGTCCCTGCCTGTGGCAGGGGGGTTGGAACTCTGTGATCCTTGGGGTCCCTTCCAACCCAGACCTTTCTATGATTCTATGATTAACACCTGTGTGCCTGAGTCAGCCCAGCCACGTAACCAAACAGTATAAAGCTAGCCTGCTTCACAATACCTGCAATGAGCTTATTTAATTAAAGTCGTCATCCGCAGGCAGAGTTGAAGCAGTTCAAGACCCTAGGATAAAAGATACTAGAGAAGATAGACACATTTATTACTCAGCAACCAAGACCAAATATAAAAGACTAACCAATAGCCTTTCCAATCCCACACTGTCAGCTGGCATAGGGTGGTAAGTGAAAGCACTGCGCAGTGCTTTTTCCCTTGCTTTTATAACTGTTCAATTTTAATATACGGTATATGGCACATCGCCATTTCCATTTTTTGAGTGCAAAAGCCTTGTATGGGGAACAGGGAGGAGTACAGACAATAGAATTAGACCTACTGAGAACTTTAAATTAAAATTAATTGTTTCATGGGTGAACAGCAACCATTTTTCTGTTGTTTTACTCCTTGTGATAAACACTATTTATTTGAATGAACTGTTATGATAAAGTATTAGCAGCAAAGAGGCAATTCTTCAACTCTGCTTAAATTCCTTTTTGCCAAAGGTCTTTGAACAGCCACCAATATATGAATCAGCATTACCGTAGGAGCAGCAGAACACCTCACATGACAGAGACTAGGGTGGGTGAAGGCGTAGCACTGTCAAATCTCAACACAGATGGGTGACATGGGAGTCACTGCATTCAGCCCTACTACATATCTGCAGAATTTCACAGTCTCTAGGCAAAGCTCTGAGTAACTTGTCTTCAATGTGCCAAGATGAAATCACTGAACATGAGGATCCAACTCTACACACCATTTCAGAGAGGTCAGCTTCAAAACCGAAGTGTCCAGGCATTATGGACACTGCGGAAGGATACATTTTTTGTTTGAGAAGTGCGCCCAACACAGGTAATGTAAGTGAAAACAACTAACTACTCACATGACACTAAGTATACATGCTTGTCTTCTAATGCAGATAAAAAGGCAAATACTTATAATCAAAAGAATAACCTCTTTGATCCAACTTATGTTATCCTAAAAAGAGTAAGAGCCAGTTACAACCAGTAACTTTTCATAGTTTTCTCAGATTAATAGCTTATTTCTGTCCATACTACATACCAAGTTATAGTTGCACTGCCTTGCTCTAAGCACCTCCTCTTTATGTGTTTGAATTGCTACTGAGCAGGATAGAACAGCAGATTAGACAGCCTTCTTTCAAAACCTGGAGACTCCCAAAGCCATTCTAAAGAAACTGGTAAGCAGGTTAGAAACCTGAAAATATGCAGATAATAGCAACAGGATTAAAAATAAATACATCTCAGAATAATAGTAATGCTATATAGCATGTCAACTTTGTGGTATTACACAGGCATAACAGAACAGTATTACATAGGGTTGCCTAAATTAATTGCTGTACTACTTCTAAAACAAGAATACTATTTCATTTAAAAAGCCACAGCACAAAAAACAGAAACGTTTTACAAAAAATATTGGTTTATGAACATCTGCCTCAGTAAAACCAGCCAGTCCCTTAAATTCTGAATAGGAAATCCCATCTCTGGCACCTGAATCCCCCCTAAATGACATATAGCTTAACTGATTTTCCTGAAGTAATTCTACCTGTTTGTCAGAAGGTAACTCATTTGCATTCAAGATGCACCTGCATTTCCTCACCAGTCAGTCACTGTCAAAAATCTCTATTTAGCATACTCTCCCTTCAGTGTACAGACTAGACCTTAAAGCAACCTGTCACATAATAGCTCACCTTATAAGAACTTTGGAAAAGCTAGTTGAAGGCAAAACAACTGCAGACAGTTGCTTTCCTTATGCATAACTGACAGCTACTCTGAAAACAAAACAAACCCACAACAACAACCACCAGCCACATTCGTTTTGAAAATGAACCATTAAAGCCAGTAGGGGAAAAAATGATCACAGGCTAAAGTGAATTTACAACTACTGCAAAAACAAATGCTGAGACTGAATAGAGTTAGTGTCTGACAACTTCACAGGGAAGCTACAGGTTCAGATTGTTGTTTAAAATGTAAAACCGTTAACTCTGCATCTGTGGGTTTATGCAATGCCAAGTCTTCACTTTCAGAGACACGTGCATGAAATTCAGCTACCTGCTTTTAATAGTTTGAAAATTAGAACATAAATTAAGCCTCTGAAAACTACATGAATTTTGTTCAAGAGGAATGAGATACTGGTGGCTGTTACCATCAGGTTTTTTTTATTACCCTCATGAGACTTATCTTGAATTAAGAACAATAATAGGCGTTTGAAAAACTGTGTCCTTACACATATGAAAGTATTCTGGCTTCAATTAGAACTCTCTCACTCATTTCCTATGGAGAAAAGCTGAAGAGAAGGAGGGGGGAAAAAGGGGGCGGGGATGGTACTCTTGTCTTCACTTAAACTACCATTTAAATTACCTCCAACAAATAAGAACAAAGCTATTTTCAAATACTACTGATGTTACCATTGGAAGTCCCTCTAATAATCTGGAAACCCTTGAGTATAGTTTTAAAAATTGCTGTGGGACGTCGGACTCCTATTTTAGTGGCTTTTGGTGTTGAAATACCTCAAAACATATTGTGTGTGTTATTTCAGTAAAACAAATGATTTTTAAAGACCATTTAGAATAAACACCCAAGATGATGTAAGAAAACTTTTCTTTGAGGTAACAAATAGTAAAAAAAAAAAAAAAAATCTCATTAACTCCAAGTAGAAATACTTCATGAGAGAATTCTTAATAGCTTTGCAAAAAGTCCAGGACTCAAAGAGTCCAAATAAGATACAAAGTTTGTGTTATAGCAGCCTTCATAGAAAATAGATTGCAGTCGATACTCATCTTTATTAAAATGCGTTGGAACTATGGGAGCAACAAAACAAAAAAATTCCACAAAGAGAAAACACAATTATTTACCATGCGGTGAGGGCAGGGGACGGGGGGAAGAAACATGCCTAAAAGCTTCAAACCCAGGAAATACATATATTTTTTTTAATCTCTATTCAGGAATGTGATTTGACTGTGCAAGGCACACAGACAAAGCGTACAAAAAGTATTTGTAAAAGAAGGCTTTATGGCTGGCCTGAACTCTCAGTGCCTCCAAAACAGCAACTTGGTGCTCCCCGGAAGAGGCGGTGTGACACAGAAATGTAACATCATGGAAGCAGATTTTTGACAACAGATTGTTGTCAACAGCATCTCAAAAACACGCTCCCCAGACATATTTCCTTGAATGGCTTCAGAAAGCAACTTGCTTTGGTGTAGTAGCCCTCAAGTTATCCTTGACATCATCTCTGTTCATAGCCTTTAGTTTCGTCCCCCTGAGTGTCTTTTCCATTAAGCTTTTACGTGAAGTTTAAGGGTCAGTAACACTTAATGGTTTTTTTTTTCCTTTCCTAAAATGATTTGAATGCAAAAAATAATAATTAAAAAAAGCTGAAGGAACTGAAAGTATATTATGCAGCGATGACAACTTGATATAGGCATAGTTAAACAGGAACTTCATGAAAGGCTGCACCAAGTTCCCTGATGGTTAGAAGCGCAGGCCTTCAATTTAGGCAAATTGAGATTTAAGCATCTAGCCTAACTATTAAATCAAACACTTGAAAAAGGGGTAAACAGACTGCAGCCACTTACAAACATGCTACCCTCTAAAATTACAGGGAAAGAAATTCACTACAACAGGATGCTGAAGCATGCTGTGAAGTTTGCATTACCTTTGCAACATGGTATAAAAGAATAGGCAGCAAGGAATTCATAAAGAAATTTAAGAAATTTCTGTTTGTAGGTATCTAGCACACCAAGAGCACAGGACCTCAAACAATGCCATCAGATAATATTATTGCAGAAACATAGTTAACAGCCAATCCTGCCTCTACATGTGTTTGTAACACTCCTAAAGAAAGTCAAGCTTTTGGTTTTTTTTTTTTTCCTAATAAATTGGTTATAACAAAAGACAATCACAAATCTATTGCATATCCAGTATTCACTGACAAGTCCTCTGGAATGCAAATGTTTTCTCAACCACAACTGTATGGTTTAACACAACAATACGAACAGGGAAAAATCAGTGAAAACTCTCAAAAGTATCTGACATTATACAGAAGAGGGGGCGGGGTGTACTCCTTCTCAGGCTATGGGATGCCATGGTCTCAAATGTGTATACCACGCTGCCAAAGCCACATATTCTTATTTTTATAGCATCATGAACTGTTTGTAGTAGAGAACCTAACATTAAAAAGGGACAAAGTGTCTGTTACAACTGTGAGGCACATTACCACAAAAATTAGTTTACCAGAGGAGGACCATGGAATGGATCAAAACAATTATTTGACTATGCAATAAACACATCCAAATTTGCTCTTCGAAACAGCCGAACAAAAAAAGGTTGAGGAAATGGAAGAAACAAAACACATCTATATTTGACCTGTCTGACGCTGACAGAAACAACCCAAAAAAACCACCAGCTCTGTCCAAACCGAAAGTCAAGACCCACACTTGCT
>KL278850.1:0-14826 GCA_000699545.1 Podiceps cristatus | reverse complement strand
TCCTGCCATAACGGGTAACCTCAGGGAGGCACAACCCAGAACAGGACACAGAGAAAAAGCACCATTTTAGACCTAGAGAAGTAAAACCATGAGGCCTAAGACCTCGGGACCCTCGTTAAGCCTCGAGTGGTTACTGGGCGCCCTGCACACACCTACCTCCGAGGCTGTTCGACAGGCTCATCCCTGAGGGGCTGCAGCAGATCTGCAGGCACGGAGGAGCCTCTCCTCACAGGCGTCACTGAGCTCCCCCGGATGATGGCCGCCACCTGCCCTGCTGCCTCAGGCCCTTTGTCGGCAGGCTTGGGTCTTAACATCAGGTACAAAAATACTAAAAGTCAAAACCCTACGCACAGTTCTTCGAGTCGCTTTCTACAAAAGGCAGTTAGCAAGTTAAAAAAAAAAAAAAAAAAAATAGTTAAAAGCCCTGGACCTCCCTCCCCACCCCCAATCACAGTCATGCTGTTGCTGGACTCACCCAGAAACATCGCACCCTGCAACCCTCCAGAAAGGTGTTGGGAACTGGGCCCTTTTTGGCCTTTCTCCTTCCTAAAATAGTGAAGCCTGGCGGCATATTTACTGCTGTTACCTGAGGGGAGGTACAGAGCTGGCACAACTTGAGAGGGATGAGGTAGGGTGGTGGTGGCATCCCTCCCTCTGTGAAAAAATTGGGAAACTGTTGTGTATGCATCCCCCTGCTTCACAAAGTAATTTCAGCCTGCAATAATAAAACTGTAACGCATGTCTGGGTGCATAACTCCTGAGAAGTTCATTATGCTTGCTCACCACAGGAATAATACAAGGAAATGCCTTTTCATGCAATGACAGTATAGCTGTGATGTCTTCAGTACCATGAATACTTAATTTTTATTTTTTTTTTAAACCACATATATTGTATATACTTTGCCCATGGTTGCCTGTACACAAATGTTTAAGGAGGTGGTTTTCAGCCTGCTTGCTTTTTTGACTTCCACATTGAACTGAAAAGTAAAAAAATAGTGATGCCAAACTAATAATAACAAATCATTAAAACTCCTTTTTCTACTTGCAGCACACAAAACATTATTGGCCTCAACTCAAAGTTCAACATAACTAAGCAATGTATGATCATACAGGATGTGCACATAAGCTCCTACCTGCTACAGCAAGCTGAGCAGTAAGCCACTGGCAAGAAGCACCTACAAGAGCTGAGACAGGGAAGAAAGTGAAAACAGCAGTGAAAACACACCTTATTTAGCTGCCTTCTTCTAGATGCAGAAATTGTAATGCTGTCCAAGAAGGTACTGGCTCTATAAAAGAGTAAGAAGCAAGAAACAAAGGAGCTTGTGAGTTAAATTTGTTATTTAAATTACATAGTACTTGACGAAGTTAAAAATGTTATGTTCTAAGGTGCTCAGTAGTCTGTTTCTGTAACAATTAATCTATATGGAACACAGTAAATTCTTACAGACTTAACTAGCTGTTAAAAGCAGTCTGCAAGTCTGAGTCAAACCTACAGACTTCTAGTATGTGTTTCTTTACCACCCATGGATTTGCTTAGTTCAAATCCTGGATGTGCTTCTAATAAGCTATGGAACTGCTGGTGGCAATTCTATCTTGATCTTCAGTTTTACAAAAGATGTTATACTGGACAACAGATACCACAGATGTCTAAGAAGTGGTCTGGGACACATGTATATTTGTAGTAGTTTAAAAATACGCATTTTTTTTTACTAGTGGATTCATGCTTGTACAAATCATTGCAAGAATGCAGTTTTTTTCTATGATGTTGTATACTTTATTGCAAAAAAGAACAATGCAGATATCTGGGTGTTCTACACCTTTGCTAGTTTTTAACTTGGGAAGTCACTTCTAGTGCTGTAACTTCATATTTCAAGAGGAGCCTAAAAAAAAAAAAAAAAAACCCAAACCACACCACACCAAACTTGCAACTCCTTTAAAACTAAGTTTGTACATTCATTTTGAAAGCCACAGTGACAATGACAGGGACTCCTCCTTTCTCTTTAAATTTGTTCTGATTGATAAACCCTCTCTACCACTAGCTTTCAGAGTATATTTTAAGCCACAGCATCAAACATGGGTAGATAGGTTTTCAAACCAGAAATAACAGAACTCCCTTATAATTAATCTGTTTTAACATAGCTGAAAAATTCCCAACGTGAGGACCTTAACTTTCTGTGGATCTGTCATTTTTTAATTTTCCCTAGTAATGATGTTGTTAGATAAAATATCTTTAAAAATTAAAGTAACTTCCATCTCAGGTGACTTATTTTAATAGACTGAAACTAAATCATTTTAAGTTAATACTAATACTTTCATTAATTGAAGCTTCTGCTACCATCCCATGATGCCAACTCAGCAAGCTAGCTCCAACTGTAACCAAGCAGTTGCATTACTTAAAAATATACTTAAAGGATAAGCTGGAACATCTGTTAAGGGGATAGTATGACAGTTAAGAAGGCAGTTAAAATGCAAGGGGTTTTGGCGCTGGTGGATCTAAACAGAAAGAGTGCCAAAGAGTTGTCTGTGTGCCATCTTCAGTGGCTGTTCGGGTGCTCCAAATTGGTTCGGGATACTCAAATGCCATTTCTCAGTTGGTGGTAGCAGTGACTAGATTTTTGCTGATGTCAGTATCAAAGCACCTACTTACTTTGTAAATACCCTTGGCTCACCGGACAATACTGTTATCCTAAACCTGCTCTGGACAAATACAGAAAATACCTGTGGTTACTGTACAAAGTTGGAATAATAAATGACAATTTAATTTCAATCTGCTTTATAACTAACTTACTGAAAACTATCCAACATTAATGAATTAGAAATAGTAAAAAACACTTTTCACATAAAACTAACTACAGCTAGTAATTAAGCTTTCTGCTCCTTCAATGTGTGAATATAGCAATAGTATATCAATACGAGCAAGTTACAAGAAGCAAAAGGCTTATGAGTAACGATTGCGTTGCACAACTTGCATCTGTTGGAAAAAAGTTAGACACATGATCACTTGTTTTCTGTCTTCCTACTGCGTTTCTCATCAAGTTTGTATTTTAAGTTATCCTCATCCTAGCGTATGTTTGCCCAGCACCCTAAAACAGACGACAGTCCCCAGAAAACCACTGTCTAAATGATGGCAATAGAAACGAACAGCTCCGCTCACGAGAAATATTTCCTTCCATCACTCAGCAAGTCCAGACCTAAGCGCAAAGCAGGGTATACACGCCACTAGTAAATACCAGCAGTAAAAGAACCATTCAATTGACTTGGTAGATGCAGCACTCTGTGTGGTATTTGTGTTGCACAAACATACTGTGTGTACTTTTAAGCAGGGGAAGCCAGCAAAAAAATGTTTCAAGAAATCAGATATCCAGAAAGATGACAAGAACACTTTAATCCCATGAGACTACACTACTTAAAAGAAAGAATGGGCTGATCATGAACACAACATTTGTCTCTGCAGTCTCCTTGATTTTCTTTTCCTGATCCCTAAGGCTGCAGCCAATTAGACAAGACATGCAGCACTGGAAGCCACAAGGACTAAGGGACAGAGGGTGGTAAAGCTTTCAGAGGCTTTCCTTGGGCTCCAAATGAAGAACACAGACAGGATGAGAGACATGAGCTTCAGGATCACATGCTTCAGTCCAGTCATTCCAATTTGCCAGCATCAGGTTTCCAAACCTGGATCTGAGAAGCAGAAATTGGAAGGAAGCCTTCATGGCATCAGAAACATTCTCCTCGAGCTGGTGTTAAGTTGCATTGACAGCAGATGACTCCACAGGAGTATATGCATTATCACAGGAAAAATATTAGGCAGAAGTCACTGGTTAAGAGCAAAGGAGCAGGGTAGGGGAAATGTTCAATTTTGCATTAAACTCTTTTCAAGAAAAAGCTATTGAATGAACAGTGCAGGGAGGAGCTGATACCCGCGCCAGTGGTGCAAGAGCCATTGACACAAGGTTATTTTAAAACTGCATGTATAAGTCGCATTGTAGCTGGCCTAAAACCAGTACTTCCCCAATTCAATGGGAACACTTCTTTCACTGAATTTCTTTGAGCTCTTTATGCAACAGAACGATGTCACCCTCCTCACTTGAATAAAATGAAGCTAACTGGAAACTTGTTGATTTTAAGAAACAGGTATACTGCCACACCTCATTGCCCAAATGAGATTATCCAAGAGGCTAGAAAGAAGCCTTCAAAATGAGTTCATTGAAGTGCCGACAGAAATTTCATTCAAGATTACAGGAGGAGATTGTCAGATGTACCTACAACTTCATACTGCTACAAAGTGGGAGGAGATACCAGGAAAGTTTTATTATTAACTCCTCCTCAAGTAGGCAAGACCAATGTAAAGCATTCAAATAAATACATTAATATGGTGAAAAGATTACTGAAAATTTACATCCTAACTCAGACCACAGTAAATAAACTAGGCCAACACAGTAGGATTTTAAAAGCTCTACTAAGAAGCACATTGGAGAAGGAACATGAAAACTGAACATTAAGTCAAAATCATTGCTACAGCAGCATGATCCAGTGTGGCATACAGCCGTTAAGTACATTTAGTGCCATTAAAATATGATGCAGTCATTACAGCTGCAGCCATTGCACAAGGGATATACACTATTCTCTGCTTCCAAAAGGAAGATTATGCAAGGACACATGTGGTATTAGAATATTAGAATTACTGGATTAATATGAGCATTAAATATCTGAATGTGAACCAGATGCTTCCAAAAATCCTAACATTAATCCAGGCCGCCTGCTCACAAAATAACACCCATGGGAACTCTGCCCCAAACACCACAAAAATTGGCTGGCACAACTGGTTTGAAAACCAATGATGACAAAAATGTTCTCTTTTCCCCAGTATGAAAAAATCCAGACCGTGCATGCCCCTACTGATGCTTGATGGCACATAACCTGTACAGCAGCAAGAAGTTGACTAAAGCAGCAGTGGAAGACATAAGCAAAAAGCAAAACAAATGAAAACACTTCAAAAGGAAAAAGCCCTCCTTTCCTATGGCAGAAGTCCCTGTGACTTGCACTGTCTGCCTGGCACCTCTGGAATATTCCTGCAGAACTGGCGTGATTTATTCACGCTGGCCCCAAGCCAAGATCTCGCTGCTTCAGGGCAGCAAGACACACCAATCTTCTCTTTCTTTCTCAAAGTCCTCTCATATATATTTGGTCTACTTAATACATAACAGAGTCATCTTAGAAACAAACCCAGATTTTTTTGTTTTTCCCCTATTATAGGCCATAACAGAATATTGCCAGCTGCTCACATTTGTTCCAGAAGGGCACCATCCTATTTAGTCTATCTTTCTTCAGAAGCCCATCTTCAGCACTTCAACCTAAGTTGGAGTTGCAGGATAACGTAGTTAACGTGCGTATATACAGAACGAACTTGTTGCCCACAGCCAAGCCCTCTGTGGTGGAACCTGCTTGCAGTGGATTCTCGAATAAGGCAATTGTTTGTGTTAAGAAGGATCAAAGGAGAAATGGTGCTAAATGCACCACTGTAATATAGAAAGTTTTCATGGGCTTTATAGAATGATGTTGATTGAGTTAGTCTAACCACAATTTAGGAGCCAAAGTCTCATCTTGCTTTGGTGCACCAAAAGGTGCAAATTATAACAAGCACACTCCGCAAGTCTGGACTTGCAGTCATAAAATAAATTTTGAGGTTCACAGCAAACTTTTATTAAAATAAGGACATAAATTTAAATAATCTCCAAATTTCTCCCATTATTAACGTTTTCCATGAAGGAACTTTCTCAAAATGGGATGACTGCTTTTATTCTCTGCCAACTCAGTTATGCTAATTTTAGAAGTAATTTCTTGTTGTTATGACTGCTACTTGTATTAACTAAGATTGTTTCTTTCTGTACGTTACTTTGTGATTTATTTTCAAGAGATCTACAATTTGAAAAGAAAATGCAGTAAAACATTCATAGGCAGCATTTGAAGTGAGGCAGCATGCGGTGACACGTCCTATCAGCATTTGGGTTTTTTTCGTTTTGGGGATTTCGTGAGTTTTTCAGGAGAGAATATCACCACAGCTGGGGACAAGGTGTTCCACACAGAAGTCTCAGACTAAGACAACTCTAAGAAGTCTCAGCACTTAACCAAAACAAGCTGAAGCCAATGCTTCAGCACACCTCTGTGATCCTATGCCTTCTGCCACACAGAAAAGCAGGACCTTTTAAAGCTGTGAGGCAGCTGCTCCGCCTTCTCCATCCTGATGATCTTCAAGCTCCCCAGCACACCTACCACCCAAATGGGAAGGTGGTTCACAATTCATATGCAACACCTCAACTACCAGCAAACCACAAGCCTTTCTTGACTTCCAAGGCCAGTGCATGTCCTAGGCTTGCTCCTAAATGCTTGCCCGATCGCACTAGTGTCTCTTGTACGCCCTGTTTTCTGCATATGCTGGAACAAGTGCCAGTTGTGCGTTAACTACTTTCTGAACCCACTCATGGGTCAGCTGGGAGCTAACTATAGAGGCAGGATTTCCTACCTCCTACCTTCCTGACTTAGTAAGAAAAGAAAGTGCTGGTTTCTCTCTGAGAGAAACAGTTATGTTTGGCCTTCACATCCCTCAAGTGCTGTCCCATAAACCCAGATACTGCACTCCTTTTGAGCACTGATTATAGGATAGGAATAGCATCATTCTTAACGTAACTGAATTGGTTCTTTCAACTAGTTTAAACAGCTTGTGAAGGACTAGTTCTGCCCTTGGCTTACATGACTGAGAGAAGGAGAAAATAAAAGGGAAGACTTTCTGCTGTCCTAATGGTAGTGTAGATATTATGCACTGTGGATAAACAAAAGAAGAGGAAGGACAGAAGAATTCAGTGGTCAGGATTGTTTCATAATGTGAGGGAGTCTGAAGAGAGCATGTGAGAAAAGCCAGAAGGATGCTGTCAGAATCACTGCTTGCTTTTCCCTGTTACTAAAGAATTTTAACATAATGGGTGACACAGTCTATCCTACAAGAAAATATTGAATTGTTTTGTGGGGTCTGTCCCCCCCAACAACTGATTATTAATACCTTACTACATTAGTCCCCAGTCTCTTAAGAGAAGTAAAGTGGACATTTGATTACTTCAAGGGATATCCTGGTGCATGTACTGTAAGAAACCTTAATAAAGTGGTGACTGAGTGTTCCCATATATCAGATAGATGAACATCGATATCATCTAATTTAGGCTTAGCAAAACAAAAAGAAAAATGACATTTCTTATTTACTTTAAGAAAATGGCTTGTATAAGCAGATTGTTAAATGGATCTGTATTTCTTTATTAGGGGATTTTATGCCTTCATTTTCAGAACATTCTACTCAAAGCTTAAGCAAATTCCCCGCAAGGCAGCAGTTCCCTGTTTATCTTTCTCTTCTGAGGGCATGCCACTGCCTGATTTACAATGGAGTTGGGGCATTAGACCACTATAATTTCTTGAGTAACATAGCACTACATGGTGCTAAGAACTTGGAGAATCTAACTTATTTCCTGTGAGATTTGTATCTTGGTGAAGAAAAAAAGGCACCCCAAATGCAGCCTTTAAGCTCTGAAGAGGCTATCCGCAGCACTACAAGCATATTGTGTCTGCAATATAATTAGCTCTGTGAAAGTAGATTTGGAGGACAAATACATGCAAATATACACTGATGCATTTAGCCAAAATTTAAATTAACAAACAGTACTCTGCACAAGAATATCACCTCCAAAAATTCTTAGTCATGCAGATCATTTGCTTTTTCTAAGTTCAATTTTAGTCATATGTGTAAACAAATGAGTACCAACTCTCTTCTGGGGCATGACCTTACATGTTCAATAGCTGCACTGTCAGTAACCATAGTGCTTCAGGCCTGGTACAGCCTCTCCTTCTCCTGTTCCCTATTACACCTTCTCTTTCTCTCTCCTATTTCACACGTGTTACAACCCACGTTCCCATCTAGACTTCAGAATAACCAATATCAATTTTAAAAAACAAAAGTCAGTTTTACAGGAGTAAAATTACATTCCTGAAGTTGCACAGAAATGCATGCTTTGGCTTTATTGGTCCATTCAGCACACACTGCATGACTGGGTTTCAAGTAATGAAACTAGCAAAGACTGATTTTTTTTTTTTTCTTGTTCAGATTTATGCTCAAAAAACCCACCACACTTCAATTCACAGTGGAGTATTTGTCTACATCTGTCACTGAACACTAATATATGGCCAATCTTTTTTAAGATTAAGTTTACTTAAGGCAGTTCCAATGTCTAATGTACAGCTGCAGCCAAACCTGCAAAAGCAATTGGTATAAACTAACAAAGTCTTGGAGCTCGATTTGAGGCTTAATTGGGTGTCTGTCCATAGCCTACCTCAGTGCGGTCCCGCTCTGTGACAGAGCTTCAGGCACTATGGTGTTAGAAATAAATAATGCAAGTCTTCTGCAGGCAACTATACAGAGCCAGCTAAGGCTTACAAGACCTCCAAAAATATTTTAAAACCACCAGTTGTATTATGCGCTACGTTTTCACAAAGGCAGGGTGAGCAGAGGATTTATTCAGAGCTTAAGGACAAGAGAATCCAAGTCATGGTACTTTCCTTCCTCCATCTTTTGTACTGTTAAAATTTTGGTTACTTGAAAACTTCTTAAGCTTTCAGATGCATTCCCCTGCTGATGGCTTTGGCCTCTCATAGCATTCACTCTGCTGTCACTCCCATAGCCGGTATTAGGCTACAGCAAACAGGACTGCAGGCTACAGTGAGTAAGACTGCAGTCAAAATCCTCTACCTAAAGTTCACCTTTCACTTCAAGGAGCCATCTTTTCACTTAAATGATCAAAGTATCTGAATATAGTATTGCCAACGCTGTGCATTACAGGTCTGTTTCTGGTGTTCCACAAGAAAAAAAAAAAAACAAAAAAAACAAACAAAAAAACCCCTTAAAATAACACAAATTTGGAAGGAAGCTGTCACCTGCTGGTCAGCCTGGGGTGGAAGCCACTTGCACACACCTGCTTGGCTGCAGAACTCATCTTGGGAGCTCAGTAATTTTGTGCCTTTAGCAAGACTGTGCTAAATGTAAACCAGCATACTTTCTGAAAACAAGTACTATGTGTCAGCAGAGATTTTCTCAAGAAAGCAAGAATATGCAGCAAGCAATCAAGTAACATCTGTTGGTTTACATAGAAGTATTTATTGGTTTTATTTCATAAGGACTTAGTTTTCACAATTAACACCATCATCAACTCCAGTGCAGTCCCAAAGCTGTTGTTTTAAATCACAATCATATATTAAGGAATCCCTTTTCATCCTGGTCTTACTAAAATAGATTGTTTGCCATTTTTATCCTATGAACACTGTTGCAAATTTGTGTGGAACTGATTAAATTAATTCTTTCTATGGGTATTAAGCTTATATTAATTTTGTGGTCACACAGTCCTACACAGTTTATGTAGGCAGCTGGCTCCGCCTGAACACAATTCCTTCACCATCTGTAGTAATCTTAGAGACTTTCATATGTACATGAATTCCTCTTGCAACAACAAACAGTAATAATTGCTTTTCATGTATCAACAGTAATAATGCCTTTCCACATTCAAAGTATTTTAAAAGTAGTAATTCCTACTTAAACAAAATGTCATTGAAAGTACTTGAAGTATCTGAGTAAAAACCACACCAAAACACAAACAAAAAAACCCAGAAAACCCAGGTGCAAGAGGAAAAAGAGGTTAACCCTGCAGACTCCATTAGGCGTAGTGCAGGTTAAAGCAGAAAGCCAGCACTAGCACTCTACAACCACATTTGATTGCTTTTGTTTTATAAATACCAGCTTCAGGCTTAAAATGCAGACTACACCCTAGAGAACAACCTTTTAAGTTTCATGACCGTTCGGACAAAATACAGCACGACGTTCCCAAACTGGGCAATGGTTTCCTGTAGCAAAGTAGTAAGCTGCAAAGACAGTATGCTCTTCAATTCTCAGGCAGAAAACGAACTACAGGATTTTCTGCAGAGTAACAATGCAACTCAAAAGGCTGCCATCCTGTGGCACTTCAGGGACGCTGTAGTAGCTCAGTGCCCTGAGTTAATGGTTTCTACACTCCCTGGAGTGAAAGACAGTGCATGTGTCCAAGACATAAAAAAACTATTTTTTTAAAAAAGTAGGTAGTTTCTGACCTGTTTTATGAGTCAACTGTATTATAGCGCAGCTCAAACTGGTCCTCAGTTTTAGATCTTTTATTTCTACCAAAAGAACCAGTGAACATATAACTTCAAAATATATTAAACTTCATATTCATTCTACGGTATTGCTACCACATGCAGCCATAAATCGCAGCTGCTGAATTTGCTGTACTGCATTTCAGGAGCACTTTATTTCCTTAATCTGTTTATTACTTGGTTTGAAAGACTATAGTA
This sequence comes from Podiceps cristatus, assembly GCA_000699545.1. NCBI lineage: Eukaryota > Metazoa > Chordata > Aves > Podicipediformes > Podicipedidae > Podiceps > Podiceps cristatus. The sequence continues at coordinate 4,413 of KL278850.1, read as the reverse complement.
AACAATCCTGTAAAGCTCAGTCCTTGAGTAACTAATGCAAGTTTCCAGGTAAATCAACAGGACTTTCAGAACTAGGACTTGAGTTTTTGGCCCTGAACCTGATTGACTACTTTAACCTAATTTCTTGCTATTTTTTTTTTTTTTTTTGCTGTTCCTAGCATATTATGCATTAGCACCAAGGAGTATATATTTCTTCTAACACAAAAAACTTTTTTTTCATTATAGAAGAGATAGAGAAAATTAATTTTGCTTGCAATATCATTAGTATGTTATTGATAATCCACATGAGTTAGAAACAAGTTCTCATATATTTTTGTTCCCCTACAAACCCTAAATCAAGATGAGCTTGCAACTACTGTAAAATATAATACCATAGCAAATAACCATAGTAAAAAACCAGACCTCTACTCTCCATAGAACCTTTGTTAAAAAGGCTAACAAAATGGGTATGTGACAATTTTTTCTCTATTAGCATAGACGATGTAAAGAAGTAATGCACAGCTCTTGGAAATACATATGAAGTTTAAAGTTCAGTTATTTGAAATACGTGTTCTCAGGTACCTGAGTGAGGCTTACATCTTGACTTAAGAATATATATAAGCCATGTGTACATATTAAAACCTTAAAAAAACTTCATTCAGAACCCAGTCAGTTCAGCTTTCTTATGTCCACACTCCATTATCTGCAAGGATAACTTAAGCTCATCTGCAGCCCTGGTCTTGTTCCTTCTGCCCAGGCTAGCTCTCTGATTTAGTATCTGCTTTCAGGTAGTACTGCTTCACTAGAGATGTCTTTCTCCTTACTCCTACCTTTCCATTCTTTTGGCCCAACCCCACACCCATACTATGATGTCTTTCAAACAGCATACTGGGGAAGCTTTTAAGAACTAACCATAGCTCTCTCCTATAGTGTCTCTTGAAGCACCAGTCACCCTTAAAAGTGAGCTGAACAGGAGCCCTGATGAATCACCAACATACACGCACCTGTACACATACTGCCATTGGCCCATTAATCTACTCTTCTTCAGCAAGTGCCAGCACATACTCTATTCCACATCTCTCCAATCTACACAGGCTTTGCACAACCAGGAAGGCAGGAATTCCCACTTAGACTACAGCTTTTCCTCCTCTCGCATCCTGGCTGACACAATCTTCTTTAAGAATTATTCTCAAACCACTGAGTATTCATTAGTCTTTGGAGTTTTTCTAGTTGGTAAAGCCTTCACTCTGAATAGGAGATTAAGTCTTATTAAAAAAAAAAAAAAAACCCAAACAACACCACACACAACACCCTAAAGTCTAATCCAGTAATCTCAGAATTCTGATCAAGTATTTCCTACATCTTCTCATAATACCAGGAAACACTCTGAAACTTTTTTCAGTTTAATCATACCTTGCGGGAATCAGCTCTGAAAGGTTCATGAGTCACAACATTTCTAACCTTGCAGGAAACACTCTGGATGGTTTTTTGCTCTGACTTTCAAGCCAACATACTCCTGCTTCCACTACTGAATTAACCTTAGGACATAAGAAAACACAGTAATGCAGAAGACACAGAAAAAGAGAAGCCTATACCAACTCAAGACCACTTACCTGTTGTACTACTTTTCCAGCCCCCTCTCTCAACTACCTAAATCTCCTTTAGCCTGTAAATTAGTAGCTGCTCCCCTGAAGCTTTAGGACTCAGGGAAGAGGAGGCTGGGAAATGCCACAGCTGAGGTAAAAGCAATGCAGGTGAACTCAATAATCACGAGCACAGGCCGACACCCTTCATTTAAAAGAGAGGCTAGAGTAAGTGGAATCTGTATCACATGCATGTATGCATACATTGAAGACCGTCTCTAATGAATCATACAGCTTAACGAACTGCCTCCCCATCCCACAGTGATGAAACTGGATTTTAATAGGGTTTTTTTGATTTAAGCTTCCTGATTTGGAACCCAATGTGATTCTTCAGGGGTGGAGGAGCTGAATCATGACACCTGACCCCTGGAGCTTAGTTACTCCAGTCATCCTGTGCCTAGACTTCTTGTATCATGGTGGTTAGTCAGAGAATTGAACCCACCTGACCTGCTTCGTATTTCACCCTCAGATTTTCTCTGATTTAACTACATTCGTGTTGTTTGAACTCTGACAGTAGCTGATTGCTCTGATACATAAATAAAAAATGGTGTTTCAAAGACTGTAGTTAAGCTGAGGTTCCTTCATTCAGGTCCTTTGCTCATATACTTTGGATGCTCAGTTGCTTCAATTTGCTTTCTTTATCTTTCCCTGCATCATGAATCCTCTGGGAACACCCTCCAGCTCTTCTCCCTGTCGTTTCCTTTTTCCTTCAGTCCAGGTGATGCTTTGTGAAGAGAGTTAGTTGCACAGTATATAAAAAAGGATGTTCAGGTTGGACATTAGGAAACACCGATTTACCAGGAAGGCAGTGCAGCAGTGAAGGGTTATCTATACTATCAGAAAATCTGCATCCTTGAGGCTTGTCAGGACTTTTCTACACGAAGCCATGGCTGACCAGAGGTCCTTTCCAGCTAACATTTCTGGGATTCTGGGAAATTTCACTAAAACTGCTAGTGAAGCTTTTCCTAAAAATAAGACCCTAATAAACTGGCCTAGACCTTTTACAGCTATTTTTGTTGTCTAATACAGCAGTTTCCTTTGTGTATTCATCAGCTTTGAACTCTGTTGTAATCTTCTTCAGCTGTGGAAAATTGATTAAGAATACATAGAACAGACTTAGCCAGAGGGGCACAGTTTGCATTACAGTTCTCATTTCCATTCAAGAAGCTCCAAATTTTAGCTCATTTAGATAGCAGCCATTGCTAGATACTGAAATAGGAAACACCATTTCCTTACTTCTGAACAAAAACACAGCGGTATTTCCTCCTCACAATCCAGTAGATGAATTTTTGAGCTCAGCAGTAAACACCTTCCCTAATAATTGTGAAAGGCATTTGCAGGAAGGCAGGGAAGGTGCTCTGCAGGCATTTTGTACTGTACTGTTCTTTTCTCTTATTAACACCATACGAAGACTGTTGGCACCAGCGCAGAGCTCTCAAAATGCTTTTGATGATAGGAGCTGTAAAGTGACTTAATGGAAAACTTCCTGATAGAATCATAGAATGGTTTGAGTTGGAAGGGGCTTTGAAGATCATCTAGTGCCAACCCCCTGCCGTGGATGGGCAGGGACACCTCCCACTAGACCAGGCTGCTCACAGCCCCGTCCAACCTGGCCTTGAACACTGACAGGGATGGGGCAGCCACAGCTTCTCTGGTCAACCCGTGCCAGTGCCTGACCACCCTCAGGGTGAAGAATTTCTTCCCAATATCTACTCTAAATCTGCCTTCCTTTAGTTTAAAACCATTCCCCCTTGTCCTTTCGATGAAGTAAAAGAATCTGCAAAGGGGAATATCTTACAGCAATCTTGTTCCAAACCAGTAAGTTTTTGTATAGAAACAGCATATCAGTTTGCCAAGCGTTGAAACAACAGGAAGAAGTAGCCACTTCACCTTAACTCAATGACTATGTCTGATTGAAAATTAGAATTTAAATTTGTATTTTAAAAAAAGTATGACATGGTAAGCCATGTCCCTTAAAATGATACAGTAGTAATGCCCTGAAGATTTGTAGTTAAATTGGAATTAGGCAATTGCAGGGTTTGGGTCCTGTCTGTAGTTTAAGAATGAGAGTCTGTTGGAAAGTGTAGTCTGAGTCCTAACGTAGGCTAATAAAGTCTCTTAATTCACACTCCTTTGGAACTTGTAGCTCAGTATCCGTTCTCACCTTCCCCTGTTCTGACACTCACTATCAGTCATGGCTGAACTTTTATTTTTCCCTTGGAAATGGTTTAATACTCAGCTAGGGTTGATACCTTCTCTAGATGGAAAGGTGCAAAGTTAACAGGGCCATAAAAAGAGGCAGTCAATACAAACAACGGCATGTCACTGGGAGTGTTGTCTCCAGAAATTTTAAACTTTACTCATGACTTCACTTGCCATGGATGGTAGATACCTGGCAGTTTACAATTTGGCATGCTCTTTAAATGCCAAATGATAACAGGTGCTTGGTGATTATCAATGAATTAAGTAAAAGTGACTATTGTTGAGCAGTTCACTCTGAAATGCATCATGTGAGTGCAACATTTTGTGGATTCAATTATCATCAGAAGCTGTTATTCACTTTTTTTAATACCAAAGCAAGAAGCTAAGACTTTTTTTAATTTTTTAAATATTTTTTTACAAAGGGGTTACATGTATTTTAAAAAAAAACCCAGAATTTTCCCAGTTCCTGGCTCTATTGGGTTTGTGTGATAAGGTTCTGGTAGCAAGGAGGCTACAGGGGTGGCTTCTATAAGAAACTGCCAGAAGCTTCCCCTACATCTGACAGAGCCAACGCCAGCGGCTGCAAGAG
>KL278848.1:499-15650 GCA_000699545.1 Podiceps cristatus | reverse complement strand
GGCCCACCTCTGCGCAGCCCGCCGCAGCGCCCGGCCCTCCCGCCGCACCCTCCTCTCCTCCGGCTGTCAGGCCCCTTTCTGGCCAAAGGAGAGCTCCGCTCCCGGAGACTTTTGCCCCTTTGCTCTTCCTTGGGGTACTTTTTTCTCTCTTCTGCTGTGAAATTGGGATCTCCAGCGTGAGGAGCTGAGCAGTTTGCGGAGCCAATAGCAGAGAGCGCTGTGAGAAGGTGGCTGCAATACATAAGGGCAACGATGACCAGGGGATGCTGCCCTGCCCTGCAAACACCTCTCCACCTGGGTGTCCAGGCTCTTTAGCCAGGACCAGCAACACTTACTGCAGGCTGTGTGTATTGAGTTGGCATCGGAGCTGGTCCATGCATTGGGACAGCTGATGCCAGTGCACAGGAGACTGCCCTGAGCCCGTCTCCGTCTCTGACAGCAGGGACCAGGCTGCTGTCCACATCCGTGGCAGTGGTGGGGTTGCTTGGACTGCTCTGTCTGTGAGCAGGAGGTGGGTAGCAAGTGAAAGGTCTCACCTGGCTGTACCCATCTCACCTGGCTGCTGGTTTGGTCTCTCTCCTCCTCACTCTGCCCAAATTTCTGGCTCACATCTCTCACGCCGGGGTCCCCAGGGTGTCTGGAGCTGCTCGCAGACAAGCAGGTGCTTGGGAGCGGTGGCCCGTGCTCTCGGGAGCTGGTGCTGACCCCGGCACGTGGGTCGGTTCTTGTCCCCCTTGTGCAGGAGCTGACTCTGCGTCGGTCGACCCCTTGGTGCTGGAGCAGTATGTTGTGGTGGCGGACTACCAGAAGCAGGAGAGCTCCGAGATCAGCTTGTGCGTGGGCCAGTTGGTGGATATCATTGAGAAGAACGAATCAGGTACAGAGGGTTTGGCTTGGCAGAGGGCTTCGGGTCTACTCTGCATCGCAGAGCAGAGGCAGGAATAGCAATCCTGTATTGTCAGTGTTTTCCTAATAGGACCTTAAGCAAAACAGCCTCCAGGCACCTCACAGGGATGTCCTTGGATGGTCAGCTGAGGTGGGGCGTGGAGGAAGCAGCTTCAGTCTGCAGGCTGGCTGTATGAGCGTGGACAAGACTTCAGGGCTCTCTCTAAAGGAAAGGTCTGATGACCCGTGTGCGGAGCGCCAGGCGCCGTCCATCTTCTACAGTCGTGCTTGATGCTTCTTTGTGCTGAAAAACTTGGATGGAGTTGGCAGGCTTGTTTTTTTGACAGTGAGGGACACTCTCATGATGCCCATGAAAGCCCCCACTGCGTGTTCGCAATTCCCGCCTCCAAACGTGATGTAGCACCGGGCCGTGGAGCGGGGGCAGGCAGCCGAGCCATTCACTTGCTTCAAAACTTAAACTTGCTCTTAACCTCAGCAAAGGGATCGAGTCATGTTGTGGGCCCAGCCTTTGGAGTTTATTGAAAAGGGGAATTAATTCCCTGAAGTTAATAGAAACTGCTTAGGAGGGGTTTAAAGATAAATTTTGAAAATAGGTTTTAAAATTCTGGAAACCTGGTCCCCAGAGGATTAGTTGCACCAGCAGCTATGTTTGAGGATGGGGAAAATAAAAGCAACCCTGAAGCAAGTGAAACCCATTAGCAGAGCCAATTCAAAAGCTATGGCAAATAATTTATTTATCAAATGTCAGCCCAGGTTTTCCCTCCCATGCAGGTAGCTGCTGATTCCCTCCCCAGCAATCTAGTTGTCTTTCTAAATGACTCACTGGTGAGCTTCTGAGCATAATGCTCAGTTTTTAGTTTTTTCCCCCTAAAGACACAAATAGCTTGTGCTTTTAATAACTGAGGAGCACACATTTATTTTGATTGGACACCCAGGGTGGCCCAGAATTGCTCGTGGCCGCTATGGAGCTGGCTGGTTTCCGCTGGGAGAACTCATGTTTTAATCCTACATTTGCTCTTAGCTTTCATCAGTAGGAATCAACTATTGATTTGCAGATGGTATATCAATCTGCTAATTAGCCTGGGCTTGCTGACCCAGACCAAGGGAAAAATGAACCATGAAGGGGAAAAAAAAGGAAAGCAAATGCGGTAGCTGGAGCCATTTAGTTCTCAGAGCCTCTCCCATTTTTTGTGGGGAGGGAACCGTACATTTAGATATATTCAGCTGTGATTCGGAATCAACTATTGATTTGCAGATGGTATATCAATCTGCTAATTAGCCTGGGCTTGCTGACCCAGACCAAGGGAAAAATGAACCATGAAGGGGAAAAAAAAGGAAAGCAAATGCGGTAGCTGGAGCCATTTAGTTCTCAGAGCCTCTCCCATTTTTTGTGGGGAGGGAACCGTACATTTAGATATATTCAGCTGTGATTCTTCTGGGCTGCTCTCTGTGCTTCTGTTCAGATAGCGCTTGGCTCTGTTGCTTTGGGGTCACTCCAGCTTCCCGTCTAGGCAGGGAAGGGGGGGACAAAGCCCCCCAGGCTTGTGGTTTGGAGGGAGGGAGGGAGTTTTCAGCTGGTTGGGAGCCCTTGGCTAAGCTGCCTGCTGTTTTCTTCTCAGGCTGGTGGTTTGTGAGCACGTCAGAGGAGCAAGGCTGGGTGCCGGCGACCTGCCTGGAGGCCCAGGATGGTGTCCAGGATGAGTTCTCTATGCAGCCTGATGAAGGTAAGAGGCTGCTGGAGACACCTGCCCCAGCTTCTTCATGCTGAGCTGTGCTGAGCTGCTCGCAGGACTGCTTAGCCCGCCCTGACCTAGGCAGGGCAAGAGCCCAGGGATGGACAGACCCACAAGCGCTGTTCAGCCATGTCTGCCTGTAAGGCTCCTGCCTGCACAGCCCTCTGCTCCAGTGCTGCAGCGGGAGCGGGGCAGCTGGGTACTGGCAGTGTAACTCCCCCACAGAAGGGCTGAAGGTGCCGCCTCCAGGGAACACGCAGTCCTGCCATCCCAGTGCCTCCTTTGGGCCCCAGGGAGCTGTTTTACTGGCACTGGAGGAGGAGCAAAGCTCAGGCCCTAGGACAATTCCGTTGTCTTCCCGTGCAGAAGCAAAGAGCAAGCACGAGCTCGTATTCTAAGGATAGCCAGGCTGCAACCTTTGCTTAGAGCAAATCTGAAGACAGATTGCATCCTTCCCACTGACGACTGTATGCTTAAAGCAGTGCTGTAGCTGGCTCAGTCCCTTACCTGGGGAGATGGAGGTGGGGAGGGGGATCTCAGACCCGGGAGGGCCCCAGAGGGCTCCAGGTGAGTACAGTCTCCATGCCACTCTCTGGCGTCAGCCCTCTCTCCTCTTGGACCTGAAGTGTTGCCTCCTTACGTCCTCTCTTGTCCTTCTCCTGCTTCCCCAACATGCTCTTCCCAGTGCCATGGAGATACTGGTCTCTGCCCAGGCACGTTGGCCGCCGTCGGACTCTTGGGGACTTGTACACCAGTGGATGGGGTCAAGGTGGACTTCATAGACACTTGTTTGGCTGACTGTGTTTTGTGCTTGGAGCCTTGTCTGCATGTTTGTTCACTTTGCATGACTGCTTGTGTCAGTCCTCAATGCGTGCTGTACATGCTCCTCAGCCTTCCATTAGGCCCACCCATGTCCACCTCTCTTTCCTCTATCAGCTGTTCCTTCTAACTCTTTGAGGCTTGTTTTGGGTACAGAGGCTGGAGTTTTTGCTTTCCCCCAACATATGTATGCAGAATTCTTACAACTGCTGCCTCAGTTCCTGAAAGAGTAACTCCTCTGAGCCATGGCCCAGGGATGGTTGGTTCAGATGGGGTCAGGAAGAGAAGAGCCAGCTTGGTTTTGCTGAATGTGACAGGATATTTTCTGCCTTGACTCATTTGCTTTAAGAAGGTGGGAAATCAGGCCCTTCAAGGGCTGTGCTCCTCCAGGAAGACAAAGCCAGGAAATGTGCGTGGTGGGGATATGTGAATGTCCAGAGGTGTGGGTTTTGGAGGTAGGCTTTTCCCAAAATGGTCTTCGTCCTATTGTGGCACTGCTTAAGCACAAGCAATTGCTTTCCTGTTGTGTTTTTTTGTTTTTGTTTTTTTTTTTTCCAGAGAGGACAGGACAAGGTGAGGGAGAGGGGGGGATGGATGAACCTACCTGTTTTGACATGTGGTCCACACGGCTGTTAGGATGTTTACCCTTTCTCTTAAAAGGAAGAACGTCCACATCCCTGCATTGTTTGGTCTAGCGGATGGGACATCAGACTCCTCTCCAGGTTGACCATGTGGCCTTGACCAATGTCTTGGGGGACCCAGCTGTTGAATGGGGAAGTTCACATAGACTTGCTGTTGTAAAGCGGTTTGAGAGGAGAGCTGTGCACAAGAGCACGTCTGTATGTGTGGGGTTGCTCCCTCATGTCTACGGGATTTCTTTCCCTCTATAGAGGACAGTTCTTTAAAGGCTCTGAGAAAGAAAATTGACCTGCAATGGATGCATGGAAGGGCTCCCATGAAGAGCAGGTGAAAGGAGAGCTGTCATCTAAAAGAGGATCTTCAGTCCTTAGAGAGAGGAGGAACTGTGTTAGACAACTTCTTGGGCCAGACTAGCTCACCAAAGCTTACATTTCAAAATGCAGCTGGGTTTGTTTTGAAATACATTTCACTGGCATTTCTTTTCTGAATGGTTGTGTATCTCTGTGTGTTTGCACCTGTATTACAACAAGGATTATCATTATGTAAAGCACTTAACCATCGTTCATATGAGTCCAGGTTTCCATAAAACAGTATCTCTGTGAAACTGCACTTTCTTTCCGACAGAGGAGAAGTACACCGTTATTTACCCATACACCGCAAGAGACCAGGATGAAATGAACCTGGACAAAGGGGCTGTGGTGGAGGTGATCCAGAAGAACCTGGAGGGCTGGTGGAAAATCAGGTACTGTCTCTACCTCTTGTTCTTCCCTGGCACTGCAGCTGGGGCTGTGCAAAGCGGAGACCCAACGCACGTGGGATGTACAGTCCAAAGGCAAGTCTAGGATATTGGGAAGGACAGAGTGCCAGAACTCATTTCTCTCCATCCCTACACACTAAGTCTAGTTCAGAGCTTCAGCCAAGCATAGCTGTGGTTGAACATCTTTAAAATCCTCTGATTTCCTGTGCTGGGAGGTGAACTGCGTAACGGCATCACATGCCCCAGCAGTGCAAAGGGACCGGTGTGAGAGCGTTAGTATTACGTCATGTGCCACTGATAGGAAAACCAGCGAGTGTCCTGGAGGCAGGCTGGATCCTCTGGCTGTGTTAGGAGGCTCCTGCGGAGAAGGGACGTTGTTCGGGCCAGGTCTGCTGTGTGCAGGGTGTGCCAAGGCCAAAGACTCTGGATCATCCTGAGCGGATGCTTGTTTTCTGCTGGAAGCTCATTTTCTCTTGTCTCTGGTCTACCAAACGGCTGGACTTTAGCAGGGTGGGAGCACATGCTGCAATTTTCTTAACCTTACATTGAACCTGTGGTCTTGGCAGCAGCAAAGCCCCAGAAAAACATCCATTGGCTTTTTAAGCGGAGGAGAGCTGCCATGAGAGCTCTAAAGGCAATTACAAGCTCCGTAGCTGGTGCCATCTGAGCACGGTGGCTGCAGCCCAGCAAGTGGGGAGAGTCTGATGCTGGCGTGGGACCCTCCAGCATGGCAGGGAGACTCCAAGGATGTGGTTTTTCAATCAGATCGCAGGGCTGGTTTCTCTCCCAAACAGTGCAGATTTAGAGCAGGGAAGGGATCCAGGCTGCTGCGCGCAGGCGGAGGGCTTGTGCTCTCTGCAAAGACCAGGTACATCAATCCTAGCGGCAACCCTCTGCTTTTCCCCTCGGCTTCCCCTGCCAGTGCGCTTCATGCCTGAACCAGTGCCGTAACTGAGGTGAAAAGGAAACGGGGCTTCGCACCGTTCCCAGCCCTTGGCCTGCTGGCTACAGCCAGCTTGCACGGGAGCGTTCGTCATGGCTGGAGCTCTCCAGGTGCCATGGAGCATGACACCGGGCAAGCTCTTTTTGGCCAGATCATGCAGTACCTTCGGTCAACGTGTGTCCTGAGCTCTGGCTCCAGGGATGTCCAGTGGCTCAGCACCACTCAAGTGCAGTGGGTCGCTCCTCCGGGAAGGGCTCGCGGCCCCGGTGCAGTGCCAGGGCTCTGTGAAGTGATGCTGTCGTTGTTGCCACTGCAGGTACCAGGGCCAAGAAGGGTGGGCCCCTGCCTCCTACCTCAAGAAGGGGAATGGAGAGATGTTCTCGCAGAAGGTGGGGTCAGGCTCCTCCGCTCATTCGTGTGCCTTGGATCTGGATGGCATCTCCCGGCAGCAGGTTGTGGCAAGCCGAGAGAAGGATGGGCTCACTGGCCAAAGGGATGGGAGATCTGACAGCCGTCCCCTGCCCAATGCTGACATCCGACGCAGTAAGTGGCCAGTCAGGAGGAGGCCAGTGGTGGCCAGGGTGTAAGCGCAGCCTTTCCTGCAGGCTTTTGGGTGACGTAAGAGGGTACATTGGTAGAGCTGGCTGAGCTCTGCCAGCGAGGTCTGGAGGTGGCATTGCACAGGCAGGTGGGACACAGGCACAGTGCTGCCCAGGCACCTGCTGAGGATCAGCAAATGTGGTGGGGATCCCCTTCCAGACTGCAGATTTAGCTGGAGATGCTCTTCTCTCAGAAAAAAAGGGGCGTTTTAACCCCTCTGCAGGCCAGGTCTTCTGAGTCAGGCCTGCAATGAAAAAGCAATTTCACGTGGTCACCTCAGCTGCATTTCCCAGTAGCACCTGAGGGTGCGAAGCTGATTCCTCTTCCCATGGGATGCCCTCAAAACCTGTGTGACCTGTGCTACTCAGGGTTCCAGGCGGACAGGTTCCTCCTTTGGCTTCCTTGCCCACAGGGCAGACTTGGTTCTTGCCTTTCTGTTTTCTCTTTCACTTATCTTTTGTGAACACATGTGCAACCAAAAGCCAGAAACTCAACAGCATCTGAAATTCTTCCTCCACAGAGTCACCAAAGATGAGGCAGAGACCCCCTCCTCGCCGAGATCTCACTATAGTAAGTGCCAGCTGATGTAAGAGAGCAGCAATGGGAAAGGGAGTCGAAGAGGAGCACGGAAAGGAGCTCTGGTCCCTGATTATTCTTTGCCTGGAATCTTGCCCCTCTACCACGAGCTCTGCTCTTGGTCCAGGCTGGAGTATGCATGCTGCCTCCCTGCTGTCTTAAGACTCCTCTCTTTGCATGTGGTCTTTAAATGAACTTTTGGCCAGCCTGTCCTGCAAGGCTGGGTTACCAGTGGGAGGCTGAGACTGGCTCCCTCCCTCGGGGCAGGGTGACTCTGCTGTCAGCGAGAGCTCTGGCGCTGAGCAACTTTCTGCTCAGCCTGGAAATAGTTTGCTGGTTTGTGTTGGTGAGGATGCTGCACAGGCACAGCTGATCTCCCTGGCCTGGCGCGGGTCTCTGCAGGCTGGTGGGCTGTGCGGATGTTGTGTCACACCTGCTGTAGAAACACACTGATGGGTTTTCTTTTTTCTTGTCATAGCCACGTGGTTTGAACCTGCCTAAACCTCCTGTCCCTCCTCAAGTGGAAGAGGAATATTACACCATTGCTGACTTCCAGACCACCATCCCTGATGGCATCAGCTTCCAGGCGGGAATGAAAGTAGAGGTGAGACTGTCATCTTCCCTTCTCACATCTTCATGTCAGTGCAACACTCCTGACTCCCATTGCCCTGGAGCTGTTTCAGGCAGGAGCTCCCTTTCCAGCCAGGGAAGATCTGCTCACCACAGCGTTCTGGGTGGAAACCAGATACGGTGGTGCATGTGGTGGCCTCTGTGGACTGTTAACATCTCACGGCTCTCCTAGAGTGGGAGAGAAACACACAGGAGCTCACGAGACTTTGGAGTCCGTGGTGCTCCTGGTGGCTTCCTGTCCTCCACGTGCATGAGTGGTGTGTTGTCTGAGCTAATGGAAATTAAAACCACACCACAAACGGGTAGAGATGGTGGATTTTTTCTTAGTTAGGCCAGGTGTAAAGTTAAAAGCCCTTCCAGAATTGCTTTCCTCACACACCCGCTTTTGCTGGCTGAATCCCTCTCGCAGGTGTGATTTTGATTTTCAAAATGTAAGCTGCGCCTCTCTCGGAGGATCTGTCCTTGGCGGCTGCCCCAGCCAGCTCCTCCCGGGCCCCAGCCCCGAGCGCTGAGCCGCGCAGTCTGGCTGCTGGTTGATCGCTCCAACAGTGCCGCGCAGTGGCCACCACCAGCACCCGGCATCCCGCTCCTGTCCCCGGGCGGGACGGTGGCAGCTCAGCCGCAGCTCCTTGGCATGGCTACGGCCTCCCTCAGTCCCATAGCGCGGAGGTCATTACCAGGTTTCCCTCCCATTAGGATACCAGTCCTGTGATTACATGGCTTTTGGCTACCAGGATGGAGAGGCACCGAGGCCGTGTGCCACCCTGACATCATTTCAGAGACATCCAGCTCCTCCTTTTCATAGAATCACAGAATGGCAGGGGCTGGAAGGGACCTCTAGAGATCATCGAGTCCAACCCCCCAGCTAGAGCGGGATCCCTTAAAGCAGGTTGCAGAGGGATGTGTCCAGGTGGGTTTTGAATATCTCCAGAAACTCTATGGGAAGCCTGAGCAAAGGCTCGGTCACCCCCACAGTAAAGAAGTTTTTTTCTTATGTTTATATGGAACTTCCCATGTTCCAGCTTGTGCCCGTTGCCCCTTGTCCTGTCGCTGGGCTCCACAGAAGAGTTTGGTCGCATCCTCTTGACAGCCACCCTTGAGATATTTATAAGCTTTTGATCAGAGGGGGCTCCTGCATGGATGTCTGAGGCTTCCTTTTCCCTCAGCAGGTTATTGAGAAGAACCTGAGCGGCTGGTGGTACATTCAGATTGAGGAGAAGGAAGGCTGGGCCCCTGCCACATTCATCGATAAGTACAAGAAAACCAGCAATGCATCAAGGCCGAATTTCCTGGCTCCTCTACCCAATGAGATGGCCCAGCTCCGGCTCAGTGACGCTGCACCCGACAGCAGCACTGGTGAGGAAGCGACGGGACCGTGCCGTCCTCTGCCAGAGGCTCCTCCTAACGGCACGGATGGTGGTGGGAAGTGGGCCAAAGACTGGAAGGGGAAGGAGGCTCCTGAGAGTGGGGACCTAGCCTTCGCCGGCGGGTACGAGGAGATCTCAGACCGTGATGCAGAGGAGAAGCCCAGCCTGCCGCCCAGGAAGGAATCCATCATTAAATCGGAAGGCGAGTTACTGGAGAGGCAGAGGCCTCCCCCCAAGCCCCCGGGCATGATTTTGCCCATGATCCCACCCAAGCAGTCAGCAGTCCCAAAGGAGAACAAGAAGCCCGAGCTGAAACCAGAGAAGGGCAAACTCTTCCAGCTGAAAAATGAAATGGGACTGGAATGTGGACACAAGGTGTCAGCCAAGGAGGTAAAGAAGCCAAACCTCCGGCCCATTGTCAAGCCAAGCAAGCCAAAAGCTGAGCCCGTGGAGGAAAAGCCTGAGCCCATCCTCCAGAATCCGTTCTTAAAGCCAAGACCTCAGATCAGGCCAAAACCTGCTGCAGCCCCCCGGACTGACCCACCTCCAGCTGATGACAAACTGGACATTTGCAGCCTGCGGAGCAAGCTTAGACCGGCAAAGTGCCCAGAGAAACCCTCTGAGCAGGACACTACTGCTGGGGAAAACTCCTTCAGTAATGCCATGGTCTCTTCAGAGGCTTCTGGAAGGTTTCAGGAGCGACCAGGTGTGGAGAGCAAACCCCTTCCCAAACTGGACAGCCACGCCGTGAAAGAGGTGCTGCCCAAATCTTCCCTGGGCCCAGCAAACACCCCAGGTGCCAGGGACCCCCCACCGCAGCGCCCCATTGTGCCACCCCGCAGACCACCCCCTCCCAAGAAAACAGGGGGTCCTGCCTCTGGCCCCACAGTGGAGCTCAAGGCCCCGGCACGGGAAGCACCCGAAATCAAGTCGTCCCCGGTGCCGGGGAGGCCCATGCTGGTTCCTCCAAAAGCCAAACCATTCCTCTCTGCCTCTGTCCAAGATGAAGCCAAAGTGAAAAGCAGCGTAAGCCCAAAGGTCATATCCAAGCCAGTGGAGAAAGGGGAAGCCAAGGAGAGGACCTCAGCCCCCATCTCCAGTCCAGACATCGCCAGGGAAGCTCTCTATGTGGCAGTGGCAGATTTTGAAGGTGATGAGGAGACCAACAGCTTTAAAGAAGGGACTTTGTTTGAAGTTCGTGAGAAGAACAGCAGTGGCTGGTGGTTTTGCAAGGTCCTGACCGGGGGGCCATGCTGGGAGGGCTGGATCCCTTCCAATTACCTACGGAAGAAGCCATAGCCACTCCTTTGCTTGCACAGCTAGAGGTTCCCTGGTCTCTCACCGGAGTATTTAAATTAGCAGATTAATTTATAGTTTTCTGTGAGGCTGGCTTTAAAAAAACAGGTAATAATTGAGGTCCCATGCATTCCAGCTGGTGCCCATTGGCGGCATCATGGAGGAAGCAGCTCAGCCTCTCCTCCCCACTCGTCTGCTCCTACCCACCCTCCTCCCTGCTTCCCCTGAGCACTTTGCTCCTGTGGCCACGCCAGCTGCTCCTGTGGCCACACCAGCTGCTCAGCCCTGCAGCCAGAGCTGCTCTGGCCAAGCTTTGTGGCATACAGTGGCTACCATGGTTCTCCGTGCTGGGGAGACGGACCTTGATGATAGAAATTTTTGCCACCTGTACAGGGAATTAAAAAGAAATATGGCAGTAATCAGGGAGATAAGTGAAGCATCGCATGGTACCAGCGAAGGACATCAGGCTCAGGGACACGGCCAAATGTCATAGGTCATGTTGCTTAGGCCAGGTGTGTAGCAGAGCCATAGGAAAGGTGACAAAAAGGAGGAATGACTGCTGAGAACAGGGTCCCTGTAGCTCTGCGTGCATGTGCAGGCACAGGCGTTGTGCTCCGGTTAAGGGCTGTGCCTTGCTCCCCCCCGTGCATGCCACGGGACAGTCCCTTATTCCTTCCTTGCTCTACAACGACAAGTGTTAACTTCAACATCCTCCTGGGGGAAAGAAAATATAGCAAAATACGCACGCACACACGTATATAACAGGTCCTCTCTGTGCTGATCCAGGACACTACGCAGGCTTCTCCCTTGCAGTATTGCAACCAAACAACAAGAGGTGTTTTACTTCAGTAGCTGAAGAATACTATGCAAGGCACAGAGGACCAAAATGACCCCAAAAGCCCTGGAAAGAGGATGCTTTGCTTCCCTTCCCACACAGACTGCCCTGCTTGTTGGACTAATAGGGGACCACCCGTTCCCATGACCCACAGAGTTTCCCTGGGCTGGCGGGCAGCAGCCGGGAGGTGGGTCCTTCAGTAGGTGCTGATATTAATCAAGTGCAATCCAGAATGTGGGAGTTTAGCTCCTCATCACAGCCAGTTGCGAGGCGTGTCTGGTGCTCAGGGGCTCCCTGCCTTGTTTGTCACCCATCTGCCTGTCTGCCGGGTACTTTCATTTCATCCTGCATGGCGGGCTGTTTGGGGGGGCTTCAGGTCAAGCAGACCCTGAGGTTTTTCCATGCTGACATTCCTGCCTGCCAAGCCTAATCTTGCCTGCAGCGTTGCATTAATCCAGCAGGAGGATGAGCATGGATGAGCTGTCATTCCCCAGTGCAGCTTTCTTCCCTTCTGTACTTGGCTACTTGCAGATTCAGGGCCACATTTCTCTCTCCGGAAGAGCTTTAAACCCGGTGCTTCTGTGGGTTTCATGTTGACCAAGCTCCGTTGCCCTTTCCACTCTAATTGCAAGTGTAAACGCTGCAGCTGTGCAGCCTGCATTGTTTTGCTGCTGGAAACAATTACAGTTTTCCCTCTAATTTGAGGCTAACAGAATTGAAGGAATGTTGTGCACTCTGTTCGCTTCCTTCTCTGTCCCTTATTTTCTGCCCTGGAAATGTGGAGTTGAAGACGTCTCTCTGGACACAGAATGAAAACGGTGGTGCCTCAGGCTAGGATCCTTTTGGGAGGGTGACGAGGCAGTTTGTCCCAGCCCTGGTTTGATCTGATAGAGAAGCCCTGACCATCCCAGTCCGGCCTCATATCCAGAAGCTCCAAGTTTCGTTTTTAGCCGTGGGAATTCATGCACCCCGGTCTCCGGCTGATTCCTCTCCCTCCCACCTACAGTTTTCTCTGGTGGCACATCAGCCTCTGATCAGGCTGACTCACCTGCGCTGGCAATAAGCAATACATCTGCAACCCAATCCAATAACAAAAGTTCCTTGCGTGGCACATTGCGAGGTGTTGATGTGCTCCCGGGAGAGTTGCAGGGTGGGTTGGGGGAACAATGCTGCCTTGTCTCTGTGCATCTCTTGTTCCAGTAAATCCCTTTTGCTTTGGAAAGGAACGAGGACAGGATAAGTTAAGACACAGCTGCCCGGCAGCCAAATTCAGTCCCCACCGTATCTGGGGAGAGGGCTGGACCTGTGTCCCACGTCCACTCTGGCTGCTGGCAGTTCACGCAGGGGTTGGGAAGTTTTTTTTTTGGCACTGTGTCCTTGCTCTCTCTTTGCTGAATGGCCTTTTAATATCTGAAGTGTCTCTCCTTTCTCTGTCTCAGAGACCTCCCTGCTCCCGGCTTTCCGCAGAGGGGACAATGCTATTTCTGTTGCCTCCATACTACATGAGGGCTATTTCTGCTTTCCTCCCAGACTGAACCTCAGAACTGGTCGTGCTTCATTTTGCTGACACAAGTACTGTATTTGGCTCATTGAGCACGTGACAGGATCGCTCCCTTGTTCCCAAAGAGCTTCCAAGAAGGCAGGGTGACTGCCCAAGGGGGGTCATCCTCAGTAGGGTGCTGACACCTGCAGCCTTACCCCTTCCTTCGTCTGCGAAGGGACCGCGGGCTGGACAATGGCTCCCTTTGGGAAGATGCCAAGAGCCATTGGGCTGGCAGGGCTCTGCCCCCCACCCCGTCCAACATGTGCCCCCCGGTTCGGCAGCCCTATGTGCCCTCTGCCAGGCTGCGCCTCCTCACTCTACATCACGCATCAAATGCAGCCCAGCTCCCTGACTACCTCGTGAGGAGGAGGAGGCCGGCTGGGAGGCTCGGTTCCCTGAGCTTGGCCGCAAGGCGCATCACCCCATCCGCCAAAGACCAACCTCCCTCCATGCCCACCACCAGCACAGCCCTGAGGCTGGGGCTTGCGACAGGGTGGGCATCGTCGTTGTGTGGGGCCAAAGAGCTGCATATTGGGGAGGTCCTGTGGCTCAGCACATCCCTGGCCGCCTGGAGGCCCCTGCTGCGCCCTGCTCCTTCTCGCAGGCTCTCGAGGCCCATTTGTTTGTCCGTGTCTTGCTATATTGTGTAAACATGCATAAATCTACATTACTGTGGGCGGGTGGGGGGGCAGCGGAAGATAGATGTAGCTGTGTAAATGCCGTATCTATACTTTCACCATTAGGGGACTGGTTTTGTTTTGGTTTGGTTTGGTTTTTTTATTCCATGGGTTTTGGGGGCTTTTTTGTGGGTTGTTTCATTTTGGTTTTTTAAGAAATAAAAAGAAACTGCTTGACTGGTTTCAAGCACCCTTGTGACCCGGTGTCTGGCTGGCATATGTCTGGGGTGCTGCACGGCAGCTGTCTTGGGAGATATGCTGCTCTCCTGCCCGGAGCAGTGGCAGCTCTGCCCACAGACCTGGTTGGGGACGTGCCGCTTGTCACTGCAACAGCGGTACCAGCAAGGAGCCCTGAGCCATTGAGCTGCACTCCCTTGTGCTGCAGAGGAACCGTCCCTGGGTGAAGCATTTTTCTGTCCTTGAGCACTTTTGTCCTCTGGGACAAAAACACAGGGCAGTGCTGTGTTTGCCTGGCTTCATGGGGGCTTGCAGCAAGGGCTTCTGCCTGCAACACCCCTTGCAATGGGGCTGGGGCAGGTCCCGCTGCTCAGACTTTAGTCTTACGCTCCCTGGCCACAAATAGCCCAGCTTTCCCATCGCTGATGTGCCCCAGTTCACCTCATCCGTGTCCTGTGCTGGAGGCGCTGCAGGAGCAGGGTTTGGGTGTGGGGACGTCTGTGTGGTGTCTGTGCTCTGCTCTGGCACCAGGGTGATGTTTTTCCTGTGCAGCTGTGGGATTTTAGCCTGGCCCCTGTTTTCCAGGAGAAAAGCCATTGCTAGCTTAAAGAGCGCTCAGCAAAAAGCTTTGCTTTCTCTTCCCATTCCTATGACCCAGTAGACAGAGGAGCATTGCGCAGCTGACCCTCCCAGCCCTGCGTCGATGGGAGATGCCATCCATCCATCCTTCTGGGCAGCCTCGGCTGTGCCCCCCCACCACACAGCTGTGCCTGGGAGTGGCGAGGGTCTCGGGGATCCTGACAGCTCCTTGGGGCTCGCCTTTGTGCCCAAGCCTGGCTGGCTGGGGTGTGGAGCTGCATTAATTGAAAAGGCTCAGGGGATTAGACCCCAAAGCCCAAGTGCCTTCCGGCAGAGGACTATGGTATTGTACACGTGCAGTGCTTGGTAAGGGGTAGGTGAGAAAGGTGGAAAAAAGATGTGTAAGAGCGTCTTCCACTGGCCCGGCTCACTGCCTGCCAGCCTGGGCCACGCAAGCCTTGTCCACGCTCACCTCTGGCTTTCAGGTGGCCATAACCCGCCCGCCCTGCACAGGACTGCAAGGAGCATACCCAGGGCTGCGCAGGCAGCAGGTGACAGCCCCGTATCAGCTGTGTTGCACATAGCATTGGGGTCCGGCTTGCTTCCCCCTACCAGATGGCATTTGCTGACCTGCCCGCAGCACGTGCCTGGTGCCAGCAGGGAGCACCTGCCCACCCGCGTTCCGTGCAGGGCTTGCGCAGCAGCCTGGCACACAGCAGCCACCCTGGGGCTGGCACTTGCCACCCAGCAGCAGATGAGTGCTCTGGGGAGAAATTCAGGGCATGTGACATGAGCTGGAGTATTGCACCAGTGTGGGCACGCGGGGCCCGTCCCACCTCAGGCAGTGCCTTGCAGGCGGCACGGTGCCATGCTGCTCCCAGCGCTGAGCGATGCCGGCCACTGCCCACATCTCCAGCACTTGTGTGGCCGCACTGTGAGCAGAGCCAGCAGAGCACTAGTGAGTTGGGCTTTGGCCATGGGAGGCTCAGCTTGGGCTGGTACGTGCGTCCCAGCACCCAGGCTGGCAGAGGGGAGGGGAGCGGCCGAGGGGCGGCGGGCGCAGGTGATGGGAGC
>KL278846.1:3654-15539 GCA_000699545.1 Podiceps cristatus | reverse complement strand
GGGATGGGGCATCTACCACCTCTCTGGGCAACCTGTGCCAGTGCCTCACCACCCTCATTGTAAAGAATTTCTTCCTTACATCTCATCTGAATCTCCCCTCCTTTAGTTTAAAACCATTCCCCCTTGCCCTTTCACCACATGCCCTTGTAAAAAGTCCCTCTCCATCCTTCCTGCTGCCTCCCTGCAGCCTTCTCCCAGCTGAACAACCCCCTCTCCCAGCCTGTCCTCACCGCAGAGGGGCTCCCGCCCTCGCGTCATCTCCGGGGCCTCCTCCGGCCCCGCTCCAACACATCCGCGAGCATGGTACGAACTGAAGGATCAAGAGAGGCAGAAGCTGAACTAGCCAAGACGCCACATGTGCTGTATACACCTGGGGGGCCGTTTGCTGTGATGAGGATCAGGGAGCCACGGAAGCAGAGTAGCTACTTCCTGACACAACCTGCAGTGTTCAGATTCTCTTGGAGATGGAAATCCCTTCAAAGACACAGGTTGAAAGATCTGCAGAACCAGCAAGAAGCTTGTGCATCTCTGACAGAGGGTGACTACGATGGGATGAAGGCAGATGGCTACCAAAGCAACCCGCAGCCTGCAGCAGCTACAGATAATTACTCCCTGAAGAGCATCCAGCTCTGCGTGCAGGCTGTTAGAAGACGGTTTTAGTGGGCCCAGACCCGTTGGGCAGGGGTAATTCATTGCAGAGCCATAGCTGCTCGCTGCGGTGGAAGACGTGGGTGAGAGGTCTGGAGCGGGACACCCTGCAAGAAATGCGTTGGGATATCCACGGCAGTGACTGCTGTAACTGGATGGCTGCAGAGCAGTTTCCAGCAGTGTTGGTCTCCAGACAGGATTCACTTTTAGAGCAACAACATTTATGTGGTCCGTGATGTGAATTTAGGACTCTGTGTCTGAAGTGGAACTGGGTGTTAGAGCCAGGGTCACCGCAATCATAGAATCATGGACTCGATTGGTTGGAAAGGACCTTTAAGATCACCGAGTCTGACCACGCCTGACCACTGCTAAACCATGACGTGTGCTGTGATGGACGAGGGGAGTGACATGGCCACTCTTCAGTCTCCCACGCCAAGGACAGAGCGGTGTGTTCTGGGGAAACTCAAAGCTCATCTCTCCTCCTGACCCTGTTCCTGAGTCATGATGAGCAAGCTACTCCGAGTCCCGATTTTTCTATTGCTAAAGCAGTTCTAAAGCTTATTATCATCTTTGTAAAGTACTTTGAGACTTACTTTTTACAAAAAGCTGCAGAAGAGATGTATGTTTTTACCACTGAGTAGGTTTTGAAGTATTTCAGCACAAAGGTGACTACAGCCACTATAAATATGTTGCATGGACCTCCCAAGACAAAAGCTGTGCGGGAAGCCTTTATTCCAGAAAGGTTTTTTGGGTTTGTTTTCTTTTTGCTGTTCCTTGACACTCTGATGACACCCTGTGGGCTTTTCCTTGTACTACTGTAGCTGTGCAAAGACCCAAGAACATTCTTTTTCTCCCCAGCGGCTCTTCTACTTCATTTCCCTGCGTTTTTCTCTAGTGACTTTTTTCCTTCTGGCTGTTAGCTCAGTCTCTAATGGCTTTTAGCAAGGGACCCTTGTCACTGGTGTTACTTGGCACACACTGTTCTGTGCGTTGCTGTCTCGCTAACATTTGTTGGTTTGCATTTAGATGGTGGAATGACTTACACCTCTCCGTGAGCAAGCGTGCTCCACGAGACATCTTGAAATGCAGCAGCGGGTTTCAGATGTTCCAAGTGATCTGCCTGCGGGGACTGCGGTGATTTGAAACATCTTCCGCAACGACATTTCCCCAGATGTAGGCTCTGTCTGGCAGAACGTATTTCTTTCTCTTCTCAGTCCCAACTTCTATACCAGCAGGACAACATATTAGTTATTTGTAACTGTTCAGCCTTAAAAGGTGTTGCCTGCGTGCTCATTCACATTGTGGGTATAATCACAATCAAGCACTGAAGCACTTCCCAAAGAATCACAGAATCATAGAATTGTCAAGGTTGGAAAAGACCCTTAAGATCATCGAGTCCAACCGTTAACCCATCACTGCCAAGTCCATCTATACCATGTCCTGCTTCGGCCCCAGCAGTAATTTAAAATGTTAGGAGAATAAATTGAACAGAGGCCGCTGGGTTGGACGTTCATCAGGAAATGAATCCGGCCCCTTTGGTTGGGTGTCCACTGGAATGTTTTCTGCTCAACAAAGCAGGTGGCACCCTGCTGTGAGCTGTCAGAAGATGTAGCTGAACTGAGAGAGATGATGAGATGAGATGAGATGAGATGAGATGAGATGAGATGAGATGAGATGATGAGATGATGAGATGATGAGACGATGAGATGAACAGCCAGTCAGCAGAGTTCCTGGTACAGCAGCGATGTCAGACCATCAGAAACCAAAACGATTACTCACATTGCTCCCTGCCTTATCCTTCAGCTAAGTTTGGAACAGAAAAGCAGCACATCAACTTCCCACCCAAAGGGAGAAGCAATACCCCTGGGAGGAGGCCCATGGAGCCTGGCTCTGGAGGCTGCCCTTCCTCTTTCTGCGCACGGCGAAGGCGGGCAGGAAAACTCCAGCTGCAGAAGACAGGTCCCGTAATCCAGCTGCATGGAGTGACCCATCCGCTAACATGTTCCAGACTCCGGGCTGCGGAAAGCTGCACCTGGTGCTTTGTGCATCACTTCCCAAGGAAAGGGAAATGAAGTTTGCATCCTTTTTGTGGAAATAGAACAAAATGATCTTATTGTTTGTTATCATGTATGACAATCTTGTGTGCATGAGTGAAACCCCAGACCTGCTCTCATCGCTCCCTGATTTCGAGGATGCTGGTGCATCTTGTATTACAGGTGTGGTCACCGACTCTGAGCTTTTATGGTGTTGGAAATGAACTCACACACAAGCATTAAGGCACCTGTCACCGTCATTTTGGATCATGGAAGCACACTGAAAGCATTGTGTTGCATATCTTCTTCTAGACTTGAGCTCAACAAAGACTGTTGCGATCGTCTGGAGGAACATGTGATTGCTAAGTGATATTTAGACAATTATACTAAATAAAAAGAAATCTGTGGAGATTTCAGGTAAAGTCTCTCATGAGGAATCACATGGTTACAGGCAGTTCAATGACTCAGGACTCCCAAGCCAACTTTTTCACCTATAGCTTGAGAGTCTGATACTCTCTGAACAGGATCTTATAGATATTCCATACATGAAGGGTTTAATGTTAATACTGGATTTACTTATTTGAAGATATTTGATATTACATGGGATTTTGATCAAGCAGAGTGATACAGCAATGAACTGAAATCACAATACGAGTACAAATGACAGCAGGAAACAGCAATTGGGGTATAGCATTCAGTCACCACACAGACGTGATTCCCAGGTTGTGTCACCGCTCTGCCCTTGAATTTCTAAACAAAGCAGCTCAGCCTTCCTAAGGCCAGAGTCAATCTCCAACTGCTAGTCACTGCTATGTCAGGAAAGAGCCTGTGGCAAGACTCTTTCCTCCTGGAATAAAGAGATAACAATTCTGTAACTTCTTGGGATAAAATTACTTTCACCAGAAACTGGCGTCGCAGGAAGAGTCCCTGAAAGAGGTCAACGAGGGGTTTGGAATAGGAGGACTGGCAGGATTTGATGATGTACCTTCCGGCTGGGAAGCCCTGGCATCCAACTCTTCAAGGTAGCAGATTGCCAGAACGGTTCATCATCGGAAGCTTTTTTCCTGAATAACTGGGCACAGGGGATGCCGAGTAGGAGGGCTGGATACTTATTCATGCCCTTGGTGTAACTTCAGAGGAGCGAGGTAGTGAAGGAACGGGCCCATTTGTCATTGCACCACTCGTGAATGGCACAATGTCTTTAGGAGCTTGTGCTGAGAGGCACTCGGGAAAAGGTATACGGGGTCTGGCGAACCCCGGAGATAGGCTAAGATGTCTACAAGGTAACAGGAGGAGCCCAGAAGATCACAAGATGGTGCGCAAGTTCAAAGCTGAGTTAACAAACTCCCCCTTACCAACACTAAACAAAGTCTTTCCTTCAGAGGGAACACTCCTCTTTGTACGCATCTCCAGGAAAGCATGAGGACTGAAGCCAAGAAAAGCCTCTGACTGCCTTATACGACTGCTTATAGTGCCAAGAGACCCTCCATAGGCACTCGTCGGGGAGACAGAAAGTGCCTCTCTGTACGTCTGCTGGGTAGAAGCTCTGACGGAAAATGACAGGGCTCTGTTCCCGGCTTCTTCTTTTCCCTGAAGACTCTGCTGGTAGTGCAAGTTTCAGGAGTGAAGATGCACTGAGCTTCCCCAGCATCTCACCTCACAGCAAAGGAAGGGTGTCCGTTGGGAAGAAGTGGCAAAGGAGCCTTAAGGGTTACTGCCAGGTGCCTGTGACCCACGAAGTCCCTCAGGACTGAGGGTGAGCACTGAAGGGGGGTGCTCTGAAGGCAGCACCAGAGCTGGTCACACCTGCCAGTGGGAGTCTGGGATTTGGTGAGCAAACCAAACGTGGCGAGGAAGGTCCGGGCTTCGGGAGCTTGTCTTCTGCCCTGGTACAGATGGCATCCGGGCTGTGCCCACAGCAGCACCTCGGAGCAACGATGAGCCTCCCTCAAAGCGGCTTGTGGCCGTGGCTGTGGCTAGGGCCACGGGACAGACTAAGGACGTCACCTCCCCACCAGCTGCAGGCTGCAGCTCCCGGTACCAGAACTTCATCAGCTTTCTCAAGCAAGAAGCACGGATCTCTGCTATGGCTGTGCTTGTGATGGGAGTTCTGCAGACAGACCTCATGTCAGTGAGGAGCCATCCTCACTCTCACCAACTGACCAACAGAGAAATGCTGCCAGAAATCTTTTGACTGAGCCTACGAAGAACCACCAGTTCTCCACCGTCAGAAGAAATGGAAGATAAGGATATGAATGGTGACAAATTCCAAGTAATGCAGCTGTTACTTCTTCTGTACCAAAACTGACTCCTAAACATTTAGCTTGATTGTCACTGCACCGCATTCCCCACTGTTTAATTTTCCAGGAAATATAAATCATGCACCAAGTGTCAGCTCAAGTCCAGAAGCAGCACGTGGACTGCAGCAATGTGGTTCACCCAACAGTGCATCAACTTTAGTAAGCTTTGCTGAAAACACAACTCTCGAGGAGCGTGTGGAGACTTCTGAGCTGATTCTGCGACTGAAGCAGATTCTGAAATCTGCTTGGATTTCACGGGGATAATGCTTTGCCTGACCACAGAGCCCTCTTGGACCTGAGCTGGCCCTGCATAACCCCAGGTCAGGTATCTGCATTCCCCACAACCCTGGCATCCTGCCAGTGGATGACAAGAGTCGAGGAGACAATGCACCACTCTGTCGTGAAGTGTCCATGTTATATTTCTCATTTTCATTCAAAGATTTGGGTTCCTGGTTTCTGTATCACTTTCAGAACTTAAAATAATTGTTGTCAAGCTGTAGTCCCGTAACCCTCCCGCCCTGGAAAGGCCATCTGCTCATTGTTTCAGCTCAGCAATCTGACATTTGCATGTTCTTTTTCCTGGCTGGAAGTATCAACCTGCAGCCAGCTCACTGCCTGCTTTGCATCTGAGTTTAGAAACAGGATTTAATCAGCCTTATCAATTCTGCTTTAGCACTAATTCCTGTATAATAAATATGAATTATTTATAAAGCAAAATGATCGTAATAACCTTGCTCCTGGTTTACAAAGTGGGATAGTGCTGGGTTTGTATACAAGGTCGGCCCTTCCTTTTATCATCAGGGATGATGCCCCATACTTGAACGACGCTTCACTTCCTCCTATGCAGCTTCAAGAGATAAAATTAGGTCTGAAGAGAATGACCCCTGCAGCAGCTGGTCGACAAAGCCACGTGCTCCAAAACATCTCCAATAATCTGTAATTTGTACTTCAGCCATTACACTTTCTGCCACACTGAGAATTAGATAAATGCTGAATTGAAGGAGGATTGAGGAATACAGCTAATTCTGTGGCTTCTGCAGCTGCTCTTGAAAGACAGACCTGTGCAGAGCATGGGTCCTTCCAGAAGCATCCGGTTGAGCGTAGTTCCTGCTTGACTTCATAGAATCAGAGTCACAGGATGGTTTGGGCTGGAAGGGACCTTAAAGATCATCTAGTTCCAACCCCCTGCCACGGGCAGGGACACCCTCTGCTCCATAGCCTCATCCAACATGGCCTTGAACACTTCCAGGGATGAGGCATCAAAAACTTCTCTGGGCATCCTGTGCCAGCGCCTCACCACCTCATGGGGGAGAATTTCTCCCTGATCTCTCATCTGAATCCCCCCTCTCTCAGTCTGAACCCCTCACCCCTTGTCCTGTCACCCCACGCCCTGCCCAAAGCCCCTCCCCAGCTTTCCTGCAGCCCCTTCAGGCACTGGGCGGCTGCTGGAAGGTCTCCCCGCAGCCTTCTCTGCTCCCGGCTGAACAACCCCCTCTCCCAGCCTGTCCTCACCGCAGAGGGGCTCCCGCCCTCGCGTCATCTCCGGGGCCTCCTCTGGACTCACTCTAACAACGGCTGTTAGTCCCTTCTCACGTTGTTTCAAGGTGTAAACTCTACGGACAGCCTCTTCTAGGGCCTGGAGTGTCACCTTATAAAGCTTAGTGCTTTCAGAGGTGAACACAAAAGTTCTGGGATTGCCTCAGGTTTATTGAAGTACCAAGATCTACGTACTCTGATGAATTTCTCATGCCCCAGCTACTCCGAACATCTGTCTATGTTGTCTTCAGTTTTCATAGAATCATTCTTCTAGGGCATTCTTCTAGACTTCTAGGGCTTTGCTGTTTCCTGACATGCCCGGACTACAGAACAGTCCTTGCACTGGGCGGACAAACCTCCAGCCTGGGGGGTTCAGCACTATCTGCTTCCCCGTGTAGGGCTCCCCAGCTGCAGAAAGAAGAATACTGGGCAATAACATTGGAAGCAGCACAAAGAAACCCGCATTTCTCTGGTGAGGACCTCCTCAGGTCTCCAAGAGGCCTTCAGGTATGCCTACAGTGCACGAAGAGGCGTGATGCAGCGTTCCCCGTGCTCGCAATGACCGCGTCGGGTTAGGAACTGGATAGCCCCGGCAGCACGGCGCTGCACCGGAGCTACTGGCACTGCTGACGTGGCTGTCCTGGGCTCGCTCTTGGCTTCCGCTCACCACGCAGCCCCCTTGGGCCGATGCACGACGGGGCTGTCCTTCACAGGACAGCTTTGTCATCAGACGACTTTTGTCCCTACGGGAGCAAGCAAGCAAATATCTTCAAGAACGTACTCAATGTCTTCTGAACGTTGAACCTCCACCACCTTACTATTGCTTCAGCGCGAATCATCACACGGCAGGGAAGTAAGGGCTGTATGCGAGTGCATCACTCTCTCGGTGGGATCTGTGAAAAGTAAGCAGAAGGAAGGAAAAACAGATAAGGAGCAAAAAAGAATCTTGATTTCTACTGCCTTTGGTAGCACTTGTGACTCCTAAAAATTGTTAGTTTGCTAATGTCACAATTTGATTTTAAATCTAACAGCATTTAGATATTCTCTTAAAACCCATGATCACGAAGAGTAAGACTGGATAATAATTTCAGCTTTAATATTTTAATTTCTTCTATGAAAATAATTTTCTAGCCCTTGGAATAATAGAAACAAAGTTGAAAAATGCCCAAAGCTCATCTTAAAGCTTCACAAACAATACATTTGAGCCTTGTTTCATTTTTAGCAGGCTGCTGGGCTTTTGTCTGTTTCTTGTTAGTTTTGTGCAGATAACCCTGCTGGTATAACATCCATCTCTAAAAAGGCAAAATCTTGATTTGGTCGTGCTCTGCACTCAGCTCGGCACAGGTGCATATCCAGGACGAGTCAAACTTTCAGATGAGAGCATTGTACGCGAAGTTATTCATGATCGCCATCGGAGCGGACTTTTGCGGCAGGTAAAGTCACCGGTGTGCATTGAAAGCAGGTAGAAATGCAATAACGTATTAGGAGAAAAGCAAGTTGGGTGAATAGTGTGGCCATTCCTGGAGGAGCCTGGGTACAGCCACACGGCCCAAGGCATGCCAGCGAACCTGCAGAGCGCAGGCATTCGAGGTAAAAGAAGGCGAAATTACGTGTCAGTTCCCTGAAATGCAGCCCCAAATCGGGCTTCCGGTCAGCCGCTGTGCGCTGCCTCACGCCCGAACGACCTGCCGGGGAAACGTCACACTGATCTTCGGGGAGGAGCGAAGAGAAACGAAATTCTCTGGGATGGGGTTTGTTAGACTGGCAGCTCTGGGGTTTCTGAGCATGTTTTGAGCATTAGACTAAAGCAAAGGCATTTTTCGGCTGGCTGCAAACCATGATTTCCTCCCAACCGCCGCTGTGGCTCCCAGCGCCCAACTCCTGCCAGTCTTCCAGACTGGGAAGGTCATGCCCTAAGCAGCTGTTCTCGCAAGGGGTGAGCCCGGTGGTTTCCACACACTTCACAGCAATTTGTTAACAGGGTACAAAAGAGAAGAGGAATGGTGGATGGTGGAATGTGTTGTCCTCTGGACTGAAGCCATAAGGAGAGGGTAAATATCACGCACCCCCACAAGATACCTGGGGGGACAGAATTTTATCTAACAGACTCCAAGCTGAATCAATGCACTGTTTCTTCTAGCCCTCTTGGTTGCTTGGTTTGGGGTTTTTTGTTGTTTGGTTGGTTTTTTCCCACCCCTCTAAATCCTGTGTTAACCTCTTCCGAGTGGGAAGAGCGAGATGGAAGTCTTCACTGTTAAGAAAGCCTGCGGAGCAAATTATTTTCCCCAGGTTTCCCAGGAAAGGCTGGGATAGTCTCATTCAAGCCTCAGGGGATGCAGTTGGAAATCAGACCCGTTTCCTACCGACAGCACTTGCTATCAGCTGTGAGCTGATGTGTCTGGGACACGAGGTCGGTGCTCCCTGGGGATGATGGCACCGAGACTTCCTGGGCAGCGAGTTTGCTCTTCCCTTGCTGACCGGGGGTGGGGTGTTTGCTTAGTTTTGTTGTGGTTTTTTTACTTTACTCCTCATAACAGCTACTGGCTTTACTTCTAAAATCAGCTTTACATGCCTTGGCTTTAAGTGAACAAGGAAACCATGGTACAGCGGTGGAATAATGATAATAAAATATATGCTTTGGTGAGTCCTGCTTGTTTGTTTTTGCTTTGGAAGATGAGCTTTCAGGCTCCAGAGTGCCACACAGACCGCGGCTACTTGAGTTCTACAGTGGCTTCTATTCCCGGAGAGACGTTCCCAAGGCGAAGGATGTTCAGTGCTAGCTCAGCTTCGACTCGTATGTATCACCAGGTGCCAAGGTGGGGGATGTAAACAGGGAGTAGACAAACTTATCCTCGATTTTATACTTTAAAAGGAATAGTGTTGGGAATGTGGTAGACAACAACTGTGGGACTTGGGCTTTTTTGACTTATGTGCAGAAAAAGTGTCTTCTGAAAGGAATTTTCTAATCGTGTCTGTCCTAGTGTTTGAAAAATGCAGATTTGTTCCAACACAGGAACTGATTAGGGTGAAATCAAGATCACGTGAACTTTATGGACCTGGGGCCCCCAACACAAGAACATGGACCTGTTGGAGCGAGTCAAGAGGAGGCCATGAAGATGATCAGGGGCACAGGCTGGGAAAGGGGGTTGTTCAGGCTGGGGCAGAGAAGGCTGCGGGGGGACCTTCCAGCAGCCTCCCAGTGCCTGGAGGGGCCGACGGGAAGGATGGGGAGGGGCTTGTGACAGGGGTATGGAGTGATGGGACAAGGGGTGATGGGTTCAAACTGAAAGAGGGGAGATGCAGATTAGATCTAAGGGAGAAATTCTTCACCCTGAGGGTGGTGAGGCCCTGGCAGAGGCTGCCCAGAGCAGCTGTGGCTGCCCAGTGTTCAGGGCGCGGCTGGACGGGGTTCGAGCAGCCGGGGCTGGCGGGAGGTGTCCCTGCCCGTGGCAGGGGGTGGGCTGGGTGGGCTTTAAGGTCCCTCCCAGCCCAAAGCACTCTGTGACTCTATGACCTCATTTGTAACTAGAAGTGCAGGAGAAAATCGCTGAAGACTTGGCTTTCAGCTGACTGAAAACTGGGAGATGAATATGCTGGATATGGCCACTCGGAGCTGTAAGAAACAGGAACTAAGGGCTGGTTTTCTAACGCTCAATCTCAAATGATAAGTATTTGCTGCTCACGTTGTAGCAAACCTCTTAATCGCAGAGCAGAATTGCCCCGAGACCTTGGAAATACAGCACGTGTGCAGGGGGACACAGCTATCTACGCATAAAACAGACAGCTCAAGGAGACAAAGGTAACGTTCTGAGGCATAGAAATATGCTGGTTTGAAAATCAATCCAGTGGGCAGTGGAGGCTGGAATTACCGGTCGAGTGGATTTGGAAATGTATTTGAATGTTAGATGAGAAGTAGGGTAGGATGTGAAAGCTTTTGAAAATGAAGAGAGGGATCTCACTTTTAACATAAGAGCCAGTGAAGAGCTGCATGGAGAAGAGCAATCCTGGATTAGAAAATGATGAAACGAAAATGGATGGGTGTAATCAGGGCGTGACTGCATTGGAGAAGGATTTTGCAGTAACCGGGGTACAGTATGCGACAGCCTGGATGAGATTTCTATTTGATGGAGAGGAAAGCTGCTACATCAGATGTTTTACACGCCCTCTCCCATCCTTCCTTATGAAGGCGATATATTCCATGGTGTAAATCTGCCATGCCCAGAATCTGCTGTTAGAAGGTCTCTGCATCAGTGGGTTCTTACATCAAAGGTGCCAATTTCCCCAGAATATTGAGTTCAATGACACAGTGAGTTGCAAAGTACACTTGGTCGCTAGACCTGATTTCTGCAGCATTTTTGGCCAGATACAGGATTCTTGCCCAAGACCACTGAGCAGTGTTCTGAATGGCTGCAGCTGAATGGAGTCTAGCACAAACCTCCTATAGATTGGAAACATCAGGGCTACTCTCAAAAGACAGAGTTATAATCAATGGTGTGTGGAGCTTTTGAAGCATGCATGTTGTGTTTGGGTTGGGTTTTTTTTTTATTATTTGATTAACTGGTGGTTTAACTTAAATAAAAGTAATTTGCAAACCCAATGACGTATGTCAACTATACCTAAGAAAATGAATTACCATTTGTCTGACGTAAAGAGTAAATACTTACGAAAATATGATCTTAGTATTTGTTTCTATGCACTGACCACATACCTCATTTTGTATCTTTGGTCTGTTTTCAGGAGGCAGCAGCACGGGATGGGATGATGGGAGGCTGACATGGGCCAGAATGTCCTATAATTAAAGGTGCTAAGTCAAGGCAACGTGGAGATGAGACTGGAGTTAACTCACATTGTTAATTGAATCTGGCCTCTTCAGCAGAGCAGAGAAAGCCCTAAATGGGCACCTGATTTAGTTCTCAGGTTTTGAAAAGCATGTGGTACCTGAACCTCACTCGTATGCTCTAAGTGCCAGGTGATTTGCTACAGAATTCAAGGATCTGCAAAAATTGTTGTCATTTTTTTGACATTGGTCAAATTGGTCCTGCACTTGGGCCACAACAACCCCAGTCAACGCTCCAGGCGTGGGGAGGAGCAGCTGGGAAGATGCCAGGCAGAAAAGGACCTTGGGGTGCTGGTCTACAGCGGCCAAACATGAGCCAGCTGTGTGCCCAGGTGGCCAAGGAGGCCAACGGCATCCTGGCCTGCATCAGGGACAGTATAACCAGCAGAGCTAGAGAAGTGATTATCCCATTGTGCTCGGCACTGGTGAGGCCGCACCGCGAGTGCTGGGTTCAGGGTTGGGCCCCTCACTCCAAGAAGGACATGGAGGGGCTGGAGCGTGTCCAGAGCCGGGCAGGGAGCTGGGGCAGGG
>KL278844.1:0-14050 GCA_000699545.1 Podiceps cristatus | reverse complement strand
TGAGTGCAGACACAGTAAAGCAACTCCGAATATGGGTATCAGCTAGGTAATCCTGAGCTCGGGGAGCTGTAAACGGGATCGCTTTTGGTTGTGAGTGCAGACACAGTAAAGCAACTCCGAATATGGGTATCAGCTAGGTAATCCTGAGCTCGGGGAGCTGTAAACGGGATCGCTTTTGGTTGTGCAATGCGCAAGGTGTGCTATTTAGCAACTTGTAACAATTTGTTATAAACCAGAGTTTGTTGTCTGGTGGTCAGAGAGCTGGCAAGGAGGCCTTCTGCCCCATGGTTGACCCGTGGACCATGGAGGCAAATATTAACATCATTGTACTGAGCACTCCTGTAACAAACACAAAATACTTTTTTTTTTTTTTTTTTTTTAAAAAAAAAAGATAACTCTTAACACACTGAGCGGAGGGAAGAGCTCTAAGGATCATCGTTTTTTGTGAAGAGGAGGCTAAGATCTGACTTGTCCAGCATGTGAAGATAAAAGCTGATAAGGGTTTCTCACTGTGATGTGTTCACAATGAGGTATGAATAGGAACTCTGATGAAGATGAAAAGATATCCGAGTGTTGTTGGCAGAAGATTAAATGGCAATAAATTGACTATAAAATAAATTCTGGCTTGAAATGAGAAGGTGGCCAGTACAGGCTGCATCAGCTGGGTGCAGGACAGCCCTTCCAGGAGCAGTGGGAGAGGTGCTACTGATGAATCATATAATCATAGAAAGGTCTGGGTTGGAAGGGACCCCAAGGATCACAGAGTTCCAACCCCCCTGCCACAGGCAGGGCCACCAAGCTCCAGGCCTGGATCTACACGAGGTTGCCCAGGGCCCTGTCCAACCTGGCCTTGAACACCTCCAGGCATGGGGCATCCCCCACCTCTCTGGGCAGCCTGTTCCAGCACCTCACCACCCTCTCTGTAAAAAACTTCCCCCTAATATTTAATTTAAACCTTCCTTCCAGCTGAAATCTTGCTGCTTTTGTTCTTGAGAATAACTTTATTTAGTGCTGTGGTGTGTAAAACAGTCACAGGGAATGTGGTTGCATGCCTTTTCCATGGAGGAGGAAAGAGAACTAGTAGAGAAACAGTGATAAAGGTCTATTGAGAAATGTTACTTATGATAAGAAAAAAATTACTAAGAGCTGCTGTTTATGCCTCCTTTCTGATAATGCCACGAGGATAGCCAACATGTGTCATTCTCTCCTGGAAAATTATGGTACAGTTTGACTCTCTCTAATGACTGCCTTGTTTTATTTCTCTGAAATGCCACGTTGCTGGTAGGAAGAGAGCCATATACATACAACCTGTGCTCACAATCTGGGAACTGGCATAGCGACGTCGTATTGCTAAGCAACAGTTGGCATCATGCTGTCTGCTAGAGCCGTTCCCCGTTTGTTCTCTTTGCCTGAAAAATCCATCTCAGCATCGAGCTCAAGGTTTAAGTAGTGGAAAAGAATAGTAGATCAATATTTTGTGTGAAGTTTGTCATTTGTTTTGTTACTGAAACATTAAATAACAATTCAGAGAAATGCAGTCAGGATGTGTGTTGTTCGCCCCTAGAACAGCAAATCCTAATGATCTCGGTGCCTTGCAGTAGGATGTCTAGCGTGTGAAGTGAGGCCAGTTTCCTATACAGCCAGCAATGCCAGGTCTCACCAAGTACTGCGTGAAATAGCTATGTTATGTACAGATGTGCAGCTTTATGCTAGTGGATTGCAGGATCAAAATAGCTCTTAATTAGTCTCCTTAGTGTGTATATGCACTATAGGATTCAAAAGATGAAGATTTGTGCACTGGAGAGCAATATTGATAGCCCTTTGGTTTTTTGTTTGTTTTTTTGTTTTTTTTAGTTAAGGGAAGACTTTCTTTGTTGCTTCTGCAAAAGCTAATTGTATACTTGCTCAGAAAGAAAGCACTTAAAACATACAAATAAAAATCCCAATGGGAGATACGACTAGTTAAACAGCTCCAGGTGGCTACCTGTTGTTTTAACTTTTGTTTAGTTATTGGTGATACTAAGTGAAATTTGGTGATACTAAGTGAGATTTGTTGCTAAACTTGTTAGCTAAATACCAGATACTCACTGATATTTCATCCTCTTTCTTGATTTGCAAGACCCGGATAATTTTTTATTGCATATAAGGTGTTTGTTTGCTGTTTTGTGCATTTTTTTCTTTATTTGTGTGTGGTGAGGTTTTTTTTGGTTGGTGTCCCGTCTCCCACCCCCCACCCATTACTCCATTTTAGTAACTATAAGTGAACTACAGTGAATCATACAAAATTCCCAATTTCTAGTTATATTAGCTACATTCCCAACTACTCAGTGATGTAGGGTCGTTCTTACAGTATATTTTGACCAAGTTCTGGAAAGAGTTATTTTGGCACTTGATTTGTTGAGACATTTCCTCTGTCTAGCAGATCCCATAGTAGCATTTGTATTAATTTTCATTCTCCATTTCTTTTTGTTTCATCCTTTACTTTTAAGCGTATTTCATACACTACATCTGCTGCTTCTTTTGCTGTATTCCAGTAACCTTTGTGTAAGTATGTATGGATAGACATTAATATAACCTTCGTTTAATGAGTAGTTAGACTGTACGTATTAAGTTCCTGTCATCTTTTAAAATTATTCCTGGTTATTCTTGCTGCCATTCGTTAAATCTTATGTTTCTTTTCTAATGTGTCTTTCTGTTGCTTCCAATTTGCAGCACAAATGTGTTGTGCCATGAGTCGTCGTAAAAATAAGTGTAGAATAGCGAACGTTTTGCAAGGAACTGATTGATTGTGTGAATCTGTTCACAAGCTCCCCTGGTGCAATATATGCACGTGCGCAGATGCGTTTGCTGATTGTAGGGATGAGCCAGAAGTCTAAGCACGGTTCTTCATGCTATTTGCCAGCTGACTTTTCATTGAAGTTCAAGGTTTTGCTACCTCCAGAAGTGTCTAAATGCCCCAGCACCGTGTATTCAAAGACATCCTTAAGCAGTTGATTTTGGTCTCGAGTACTTGTTAGATGGTAAAGGTTGGAGCTAAAAGGAGCTTCAGATAGGAGATTTTCAAGTTTCTCAAGACTTTTTTTCCTGACAGCAAATACATATCAACCAGGTCTGTCAGCCTGGAAATATTCAGAAATATTTTCACATGCACTGTTACTCAGATTTTTGCAGACTTTCTCCAGACTTTTCCTTCATAATCACTCAGAAGAGCTTTTTGGTGGGTTTTTTTTGTGGGTGGTTTTTTTGTTTGTTTTGTTTTGTTGTTCCCCCCCCCATCACTTTTAAAAGATTTCGTTGCTTTTGGAAGATGGTAAAGTTTCCCCACCCCCTGTAGAGGAAAAATGTTTTGCCAGGACCTGAGCTGTGTGATGTGTGTCCAAGTTCTGGTAATATGACTCATGGCATTGAATGATGCTATCTGTAATTTTAAAAAGTCATTTTGGGGACATCTGGAAAATGATAAGAGTTGTTTGTTGGTGGAAAGATGGGGGTAGAAGGACTTCTACAACAGGATATAAGCCTTGCTTGCTTAACATATTATGCACAATTTAAGAATATTTAATATGGACAATCTACTTCTGCATGGCTGACTTCAGTGTTGGAAAGTACTGTAATCTGTGTATCTCCTGTTTTGGGATGGTAGCTCCATTTCGCTATATGAAAAGTTTGAAGTGCAGAGTGCGAGACAACAGAAGAATCAGAAGTCAAACCTTGATCTGTGCCTTTGTGTTAATCTAACGGTAGAGTAATATGTGTTTCTACCTGTAGGAAATCTGTCCAGTCTAAGTCGTCTTGGCCTGAGGTACAATAGGCTGTCAGCAATTCCGAAGTCCTTAGCAAAATGCAGTGAACTTGATGAACTGAACCTGGAGAACAACAACATTTCTACTTTACCAGAGGTGAGAATTAGAGGGAGTGGACTGGGGAGGGAATGTTGTTGTAAGGCATCCATGCTTTGTAGAGGATTTGTGTGTAGTGTGAAATACTGCAATTATGTACACATTAGGTGTGGCTCAGTGCTACAGAAGAACTAATGTCATAGAACTTAAATCAAAAGTGGGAGAAATACATGTGATTGTATTTGCTGTCCTCTCTCTTTAGAAAACCTTAACCTGGAACCTGGGAGTCCAGGTTCTCACCAGACAAGCTAGATAAGTGTTTCTCAGTGTTTCTGTTTCATGGAGGTGTGGATGAAGTAGAAAAATGAAAAATGGGATATCTCTTGCCATCTCATTGAAGCAAGAATGACCTTTGAGAGAGTGGGTAAAGTTTGTCACAACTACTTGGCTTCAGCATTCTCATTTTAATTTGGAAAAGTGTGCTGTTGACACCAATGTGGTATCATCTGTCAACTCATCGACCCACCTTCCATCAGTTATGAAAAATAAAAATTCGCTTAATTTGTTAGTTTGCAGTGATTCTGCAAGGATCATGGGAGAAAGGGAAGGAGAAATCTATTTTATTGCTTTTCTTTTCATAGTGGCTGCACTTGATTGTCTTACCTTGGTGTCTCTTGCTTCAAGCTTAGTGTGGGACCAAGGAAAATATCCCTAGTTAGAAGTCCTGGAGCCACCTTGTCAGTCTCTTCAATTAACACGTTCCCGGAACAGAGTGCTTTGCTAGCTCTGGGGTGAAGAGGCAGAAAGTCCTAGGCCTGAATGCATCTGTATGTTTTTGTATACTCCTCCTATGGAGTTGCCTGAAATATGCCCCTGTGGACTCCCTGCTGTACTCCAGCACAGCTACAGTAGTTGGTTACAGACCATTTTTTAAATACAGCTTTGATGTCTGCAGACTTTGAAACTATTTCAGCTGCTGGGTTATACCTTTAAACCTCTTTGTTTTCTTAATTTCTTGAAACTGTTTATCAGGGCAGCAGAGTGTGAGATACTCGGCTGCATACTGTATATTTTTGGTGCTAGTAAACATTTAGAGAAAAATGTTTGACTTGAAGCATTAGTGCCTGGAAAGAATTGCTCTGATGGCAGAAAAAAATCTGATGTGATTGATTCTTATTTCAGATATTTCTTCCATTGCTACAGAACCTTTTGAGATAACTGCTTCAGGACACAACATAGAATTTATATTCCGTTCTGTTTTAATGATGGTTCAAATTGCTTTCCTAAGCTCTCATCCTCACCCCACTCCCCCAAGTTGTATAAATTACTAGTATAAAATCAGTTAAAATGTTACCTGAAGAGGTATATAGGAGACTATACATAGAAGAAAAAAAAAAAATGCATTTGGAGTTAGGCAAAAAGTACTCATAGTAACAAAATGCAGTAAGTAACTACTTTCCTTCAGATAAATTTCTGAACTCAGCAATGATAGACTGAATACGGAGAAATTAATAAATGTTTGAGTAAAACTATTACTTAAGAAAATGCTACTGAGTGAAAGCCACCAGGCTGCTTTTAAGATGAGAGCTAAGCTAGCCCACCCCACCCAGACGTATTATAAAGGCAACTATGGTATAATTACAAAAAGCTAATGTGAGTGATGATTACTTGCTTTAAAATATTTTCAGTCATAATACAAAACTCTCTGTGACTGTGCTGCCTTCTTCACATATGTTTGCCAACAATATGTTAACACTTAAGCTGCTGCCTTGCAGAAGTGTATAGTTTATACTGTAATCTGTTTAAAGTAAAACATTCTGGTGCTATAATACAAAGCACTGTATTTGTAGAAGAAACTTTCAAAACATAGCTGAAGCTGCTGACACAATGCCTAATAAATATTTTATCTTAAAAGGATGGGCTGGGAGAAGGCGGCGTTGCCACAGCTCTCATAGATATAAGAGCATTGTTCTCTTTGTACTGCTAAAGCTCTCTTGCTTCCCTTCAAATGTGTTTAATTACTCTAGGCTATTAGAGTGTATTAGCTAACATATTTTTAATATTTTTTTTGTATGGAATCAGACTTCAAAAATGGCTTTTTGAAATGCCAGGATCCATTTGAAGCAATAAAGTGTATTTGTAACAGAGCTCAGGGACTGCCTAACTCTAGGACAAAGAATATCTGTTAATTAAAGTGTAGCTAGAAGCAGTATTTCCTAATCAAAGATTATACAAGCTCGTGATTAGGCTAGATTAATACCAATTTGAAGATCCATTTCTTTATCTTTAGGGGGAAAATTGCTTCACTGATATTTGCCAAGATGCCCCCAGAATTGTATTTCAGTGCTTAAAGTTTTAGCCTTGGCATGTAGACAAGTTCCTATTTAGTCCTGTTTTATTTACAATAATGTTAATAAACTATTTAGAAAAGTAGCCAAAGCTTTCCTGGTGAAACAGCAAAACCATGTGCTTAGAGCTTTTACAATGAATATAGCACTGAAATTGCCAACCAGAAATACTGACATTAGGAATATAGTTGGAATCATTATCTTGTTACCGCTCATTCCTGATTGCAGATGTTGCATTATTTATGGTATGTAATGCCATGCATAAATCTCCAATTTCTGTAATACTTGAGCAAATAGGGCCGAATTCAAGTTGGCGTAGTACTAAGCAAAGGTGACACTTGAGCAGTAATTTAGATCTCATTATTCATCCCCGCAGTTCCAGCAACGTGCTTGGCACGTAACTGACAGATAAACTCCGAGATCCGCGCTGCTGAGATTTTAGAATCTAATTAGATTGCGAAATGAAATGAGACTCTGGATTCCATGAGCAACCATTGCTATCCAGTTTAATTCCAGGCTTCTTGCTTTTCATTTCTTAAAGTGGGGGAAAAAAAAAAAAAAAAAGATGGAGTAGTAACTATTTAGGAATACTTTGAAAACAGGACACACATACTTCCCCCCCCCCGAATTTCCAAACCCTTCCTTTCCCATTCTTTTTCTCTGTCCTGTCAGATTATTTGAAACACTTACAGCCTAAAAGGAAGCTTCTACTAGAATATGGAATTTTTTTAAACTAGCAAAGATTTGTACTGGAAGCACCAAACGCCAGTTTGAAAACGGTGCGTGCGGTTGATACTCTGACCGGCGAGCAGGCACCAAAACTGAGCGAGCTGCAGCCGGGTGCCTTGGCCAGAGCCGGGACCGCGCTTCAGGATGGACTCGCTGCTGCCCGCGCCTGCCAGCCGCTGCCCGCGCTCCTCAGAGCTGCCCAAGGCGTAGCAATATGTTATTAAAAGCAATCCTTTTGAGGGAGAAAAGAGTTACAAAACCTCCTAAACTTGTGCTTTTAAGTGTGATATCTTTGCTTTTTTTTATATCTGGCAGTATGTAAGGAGAAAGGGGGAAATAAGGCGGAAGCTGATGACTGTGAGCAGAGATCGTTGCTGATGGAAGTTTTATCAAATTTAACACTGGTTTGTGTGTTGCAACACTTATTTAGGGGATGGGCTTGAGGGGGAAAAACATTTCTAAATAGACCCATGAGGGAAAAGAGATGTATTCAAATAAATCTGTCCTAAGTTCCTGGGTGGTTTTCTTCTCTCTACAGGGTCTTTTATCCAGCCTCGTCAAACTGACTAGTTTAACACTGGCCAGGAACTGCTTCCAGTCATATCCTGTGGGTGGCCCGTCCCAGTTCTCCACAATCTACTCTCTTAATATGGAGCACAACCGCATCAATAAAATCCCCTTCGGAATTTTCTCTAGAGCTAAAGTATTAAGCAAGCTGAACATGAAGGTGAGGCACAGAAACATGCTACTGTGTGTAAAATCAATGAGGAGCACTGTTCGCTGCTCTGTGCATTCTGGCAAACTTAACGATAGAAGGAATGAATTGATCATGCTGAAGGGGAAACTGCTGCTGTCACGTATAGAAACAATTCTGTGTTAGTTTAAAGATGTACTATCAAGATGTTACTGATTTGTCTTTATTTTTGTTAGTTAAGCTTTTCTCACGTTTTCTCTAGTTTGAACAATGAAGATAAGAAAGTTGGTTCCAAAGTTCTTGAATATTCACATGGGACGCAAGCATGTAGAGTAGCTTATTTCTTTCCCTTGCTCTGCTGTTAGAGTTTAGATTATAAACAAAATTATGTAA
The DNA here is from genome assembly GCA_000699545.1 of Podiceps cristatus. Taxonomy (NCBI): domain Eukaryota; kingdom Metazoa; phylum Chordata; class Aves; order Podicipediformes; family Podicipedidae; genus Podiceps; species Podiceps cristatus. The sequence goes on along the minus strand of KL278844.1, from coordinate 6,047 downwards.
AATATCTTTTTTGAATATATTCTTTCAAAACCTAAGTTTGGAGACTTTTGGCAGTAGTTGTAGAGCACAGAAAAAAGAACCTTTAAGTCTGTGCTACGTATGCTTAGAGTGAAAAGAACTGGGGAAAAGAGGTGATGTTTTTCTATGAATGGGTTTGCTTCAAGTTTTTACATTATTAAAAAAAAATCTTTGAGCAGTAGATAGCTCAACTACTGTTTTAGAATGTCTTTTGGCACAAATCAGTTCTCAATTTTCATTGACCATTTTTTATCACATTTACCTGTTTGTAACTTTGCACGTTTACCAGGATGTTGTATGAACTGTGGGTTTTTGGTTGTGGGGTTTTTTTTTGTTTGTTTGTTTGTTTTCAATTTATTTTTTTTGTCTGGTCTAGATTAAATTTTGTAGTGACATTTTGAGCAGTGGGATGTACAGATTAATTTCAGATCACTTAATTTTCAGCTCTCTTTGAGCTATTAAGAGCTCCTTGAGAGTAGCCCTGCTGAGAAGGACCTGGGGGTCGTGGTGGACGAGAAACTCAACATGAGCCAGCAGTGTGCTCTTGCAGCTCGGAAGGCCAATGGCATCCTGGGCTCCATCAGCAGAGGGGTGGCCAGCAGGGACAGGGAGATGATCGTCCCCCTCTACTCTGCCCTCGTGAGGCCCCACCTGGAGTCCTGTGTCCAGGTCTGGGGCCGCAGTACAAGAAAGATGCAGAACTGTTGGAGAGGGTTCAGAGGAGGCCACGAAGATGATCCGAGGGCTGGAGCACCTCCCCTAGGAAGAGAGGCTGAGGGAGCTGGGCTTGTTCAGCCTAGAGAAGAGAAGGCTGCGGGGGGACCTCATTGCAGCCTTCCAGTACCTGAAAGGAACATACAAACAGGAGGGGAACCAACTTTTTAAAAGGGTAGAAAATGGCAGGACAAGGGGGAATGGATTGAAGCTGAAGGAGGGAAGGTTTAAATTAGATATTAGGGGGAAGTTTTTTACAGAGAGAGTGGTGAGGTGCTGGAACAGGCTGCCCAGAGAGGTGGTGGATGCCCCATGCCTGGAGGTGTTCAAGGCCAGGTGGGACGGGGCCCTGACCAACCTCGTGTAGGTCCAGGCCTGGAGGTTGGAACTCTGTGATCCTTGGGGTCCCTTCCAACCCAGACCTTTCTATGATTCTATGATTTCCTTTGTGGTATGTTTGGGTGGGTTTTTTGGGGGAGTGTGTGTGTGTTTGGTTTTGGTTTTGTTGGTTTGTTTTTTTTGGGGGGGTGGATTTTTTTGTGGTGTTTTGGTTTTTTAGCAAACTCCGTATATTTTTCAGATTCCAGTGTTGCTGATAGCACCTTTGTAAATTATGGTGAATTTTCTGTTCTTTTTTTCCCCACCCTCCATTCTATTCAGCAAAGAAGGGACATCCCAGTTTTAACTGCTGGGATGCATGAAATCTTGAGAATCATGTACTTGTAATTTTTCCACTTCAGTTCATATTAGTGACACAGAGTCAGTTCTGTAACTCTAGGTTGGGACTGCTTATTATGTTTGGAGGAATTTAAAAAATATTTGGCCAATTATCAACATTTTATTCTTCTGATTTAATTATCGACTACTTTTTTATGATGTATTTTGTTAGCAGTTGGTTTATTCTCTCAGATGCCTTGCTGACTTCTTGCAAACATAAACCCTAAGTGTTTGATATATTACATCACAGGACAATCAGCTGACCTCTCTCCCCTTGGACTTCGGGACTTGGACTAGTATGGTGGAACTGAATTTAGCGACTAATCAGCTCACAAAAATCCCTGAGGATGTATCTGGGCTTGTTTCTCTTGAGGTGAGAAGAGTATTAAATGAACATCTAAGTGAATCTATGTAAATGGGTGTCCTCTACTTCAGGTTTAATATTACTTCTGGGTCAAATAAAGCCAAATAAATATGTGTATGTATGCTGTTTAAATAGATGTGTTGCATCTGTTTATGGTGGTTGTCAACAGCTTTTTGAACGTTGTTCTGGTTCTAGATGAGTGTCAGTGCACAAAGGGCTAAGTATATATATATATTTAACTACGTAGAAAGAAATTTTTTCTCAACAGAAAGTTACTATTGTAAATGCAATGGCACTGAAGTCGTTTCAGTTCACGGAGCAGCATGGAAACAACAGGGATCAGAAAAACATAATGAAATGGTCTACAGCCAGGGGTGGCTTGAATGCATCAGTGTGAACCTTGTAGGCAGCCGGATGGAAATTCTCAGCCTTTGAAGGGAAGAACTCGTAGGTTGAAACCGTGAACTAAACCTGTTGCCTCCCCTAGTCCAGTTTCCCAAGTACCATCAGCAGAGACAGACTTAATTGCCTTGGAGGGACATAACGGTAGAGGTGCAGTTCGGACAGGGGAGGGGACTTCAGAGCCTCTCTGAGTTGCTGGGAAAAATCTGTTAAAGTACCATAGCAAATAGCATATTTGAAATTGCTAATTTCCAGTGTGACTGCTGCTCCCCATAATTATTAATTCCTGTAGTTTGGGGCAAAAGTTTTATGGCAGAGTAATAGTTATTTAGTGGCCCAGTTCCCTTTAAGTTAAGGCTGTGATTGATGTGATTGGGAAGTTAGTAACCTCTGACAACTGGGTTTGCTGGTGGTCTGCCAGCTGCCGAAGCTGGAGAGCTGCACGGTCTGCAGACCCGTTAGCGCTATTTTTCTCTGTAATTAAAGAATCAAATACAAAGAACTATTTGGGCAGTGTTTACACAAAAGCGGAGGTTCCCACAGCAGTGTGAAATCTGTTGCGTTGCATGTAGGTAATATTTTCTGTTCCTGCCTTTGTTTCTTGATACGTGATTAAAATGTTACTATTCTTATCGTTCTGTGTATATCGTAGTGCATAAAGGAAGGCCACTGAAACACTGCTTGTGCTAACGCTAAGATGTTTTATTCATTTTGATTTTCACTTTGATTTTTAGCCTTGCTTTCTCTTCTGTCCTCAGTGTTTCCACATTACATGAAGAGAAGTTGTGCATATCCTTGTGTTTCACTGTGCCTTGTTAAATAACGAGATAATAACATTGTTTAATCAGTAATTAATTACCTTACTACTCGCTGTGTTGTTATGAGGCTTAATTACTTCTAAGAACTATTAGTCTTCTCCGGATGAAAAATGGTGTACTAGTGTAACCCCTCTTAACTTGCTTGTGGTATAATGAATAACTGTTAAATGACATTGCAAATAAGGATACATTTCTTGAACCTAGGGTATTTATAATTTAACATAGAAAGGAGGAGAAAACCAAGAGGATAATACTGTAATAGGGGCATGTGTGTGATAGGAGACCATTTTGGAAAGCCGGTGGATGCCTATGCGGTATTCTGCTTAAGCGCTCTGAGCTGTATGTTTACTTGCTGCTGCTCCTAACCGAAGGGACATAGGGAGAAGACGAAGTATTAAGCTTTTTAAGGAGGTCTTGGCAAACACAGCAAATAAGGTAAAACATGATTATGAGATATCTATAAGGAAGCATAACAAAATGATAGGGAAGTCCAGGAAGAAATTGTTTTTCTTTGGTCATGTGAAGAAATAATGCTCTGCATTTATTATAATGTAAAATAATATTTGAAAGAATTTTGTCTTAAATATATGTATTTGTATCATTAAAGACTTTTTTTAAAAAATATGTTCAGCACTGATTTGATTTTTTAAATCTTTTCAGTTTGCTTCCATAATTTAAATGTAGGCTAATCTTGGGCTTCATTACTTGAAAACGTAAAAAGATCCTGTCTTAATTTGTTATTTACTTACTGCATTGCTGAAATTCTGTGTGTGTGTTTGTTTTTTGAGGTTCTTATCTTGTCAAACAATCTCCTAAAGAAACTTCCACATGGCATTGGAAATCTACGGAAACTCCGAGAGTTAGATCTAGAGGAAAACAAACTGGAATCCTTGCCAAATGAAATAGCTTACCTCAAGGATCTGCAGGTGAAACAATAAATGGCCGAGATAAACATCTTACGTCCTTTATTTACACCATGCTGATTTAATTACAGCTAGTCTGATGAGGGAAACTATTTGGGACTCGACATAGAACCAAAAGTTAAGAATCTTGTGCAACTTCATCCACAGTCTGTCCCCACCGATTCTTTCCCGGATTTATTGGTTAATATTGAACAAACAAGTTTAACTGTTGTACCACGAGTACAATACTGCCACAGGAATAGCCTCTGGTTTCATCATGTTCATGAAAGCTTTTCTATTTAATCACATGTTTTACTGTGCACTATTTTATTTTTACATTTAGTGGTGCTTAATAGAGGCCTGAAATGTTGTTGAAGGGTAGAAATTTTTTTGTTCAAATGCTGGAGAGTAGAACCCATCAATTTATCAGCTATATATCCTGTTACTTGCTGTCATCTGAAACAACAGTCATTAAGTTAATTGTTAAAAATGTGTTTTTCTCTTAGAAATTGGTTCTGACTAATAATCAGTTGACCACCCTTCCCAGAGGTATCGGTCACCTTACCAATCTGACGCACCTTGGGCTTGGAGAGAATCTTCTCACACACCTTCCTGAGGAAATTGGTAAGATCCCTTTTTCTGGTGTTACGCAGCATGCCCAAGCCAGAGCAGTTGCTGACACACAAGATAGGCATCTACTGTGCTCATTAGTAGGGGCCACAAAATTTGTTTGAAACTTCTAGAGATACACAACCCAATGTGAAGCATGTGCCACAGGAACAGCACTGTAGTGTATGATGAACCGTAGCAAAATGAATGGTCTAGCTTTTTTCAGTTTTTCTGCAGAAAGCTGCGGAACACATGTTAACTTGGAATGGTGAGATGGTTGTTTTAACAGATTAGATAATAGTTAACTGGTTTCAGATGTGTCTGCTTCATCTGTTGTGCTATCAGATATTTCTCATTTCTTCTATAGCCTTTCATTTTTGTTGGTTTTCCATGCCTTGAGCCCTGGCTACTGCTTTCTCTTGTGAAAGATTAAATATCTTTTAGATCATAGCAGATGTTTATGGTATAGAAGATTGGAAAATGGGGTATGTTTTGAGGAATACTTGTATGTTTGGATGTTTTGTAAAGATATGGATTAATTTTGATATTTGATTGATGTGGAGGAATGGACTCTTAAGAAAAAAGAAATTACTCTTGTTTTCCAGCTTCTGGATAATCTGTATTGCAGTATCTGTAGTAGAGGCAAGTTGTAAAATTTGAATTCAGGAAAAAATTTTCACACTGGTTTGTTCTATTTAATAAATTCACTGCTGTGCAGAGATCTCTCCTGTTTTCTTCCTGTGGCGCATTACAGTTACAGCTTCAGGTCTTTAATTTATGGGTTCTAATTACATAAAAGGTATGGCATAGATATTTTTAAAGAGATAATAGATGCTGGATGTATAAATATTTTCTAGGCCCTTCTAACTAGATAGCTATTCAATGTTGCCTGCAGTTGCAAAGCACTTAGCTGAACAGTTACGGTGAAGTCCCTCTCAGTTCTCTTATTCTGTGTATTCTCAGTTCACTTGTTATCTAAATGAGATGTAGTAATGGATATTTTTACAGGGAAACTAAAGCAAATTCGTTCTTGCTTTGATACCAGTGAACAGAAAACTTGCTGTGCTTGAAAACGGGAGTTTAGATGAGTCACTGACTCAAGATTCTATATAGTAAAGAATCTTCAAGTGGATTTAGAGCTTCCGTCTAAAGCTGCCTGAATCAAAAACTAATACTTTGCATTATTTTATTTTAACCAGGTACACTGGAGAATCTGGAAGAACTGTATTTGAATGACAACCCCAATCTGCACAGCCTTCCCTTTGAGCTGGCTCTTTGCAGCAAACTGTCAATAATGAGTATTGAGAACTGCCCGCTCAGCCACCTTCCACCTCAGATTGTTGCAGGAGGACCCTCCTTCATCATTCAGTTCCTAAAAATGCAGGGACCATATCGTGCCATGGTCTGATGCTAATCGGATTGTCCAATACACTGTACAAAATACAAACTGCATTAATGTTGTAATTGTCTGTATATGTATATATAATATAATATATGTGGTTT
>JMFS01095590.1:0-18063 GCA_000699545.1 Podiceps cristatus | reverse complement strand
ACGACACACACGAGACACAGATGGGGGGGCAGGGGGGGGACACGACACCAACAAACAAAACCAACAAAACAAAAAAACCCACACCAAAAAACCCCCCACAAAAATAGGGGAACAAGAAGGGAACATCAATAGAACATGAGCCAAACAAGGAACCAGAAAAAAAAAAAGGGGGCAAAGGCTGGCCCACCCTTACCCCAGCCATGCCGTCTATGGTACGGAACACTCTCTGTGGCCAGTTTAGATCAACTCTTCTGGCTGTGCCCCTCCCAGGTGTTTGCACCTGCACATCAGCAAAGCTTGGGAAACTGCAAAATGTCTTTGGTCGTTCAGCAGCAACCAACCACATCAGCGTGCTGTCACCACTTTTCACACGCTAAATCCAAAACACAGGAGCTGCTGAAGACAAAACCAGCTCTGTCCTGGCTGAAACCAGGACACCAACACAGGAAAAGTCTCAGAATTACTTAAGGAAAAAGTTCTAAGATTTTCTTTTCTAAAAGAAAGGTGGCTGTGATATACTACATTGCCAATATTATATCCCTATACTGCCAAATACTTCCCAGGTGACTACAAATGCGTTCAGAAATTAAAGATTTTCCTCACTCACTGTTGTTGTCCATTGGACAGAACAGAGCACATGGCACTACAGATGCATCCCAAGCACAATGGTGCAGGATACGTGAGGATCTGAACTAGATCCACTCCATACTGTATCCATATGCTGCACAGGATTTTTTTCTCTTTCCTGTTCCATACAGTAACATGGTAGAAAGAGACAGATACTGATTGAAAAACAACAGCAGAATTCACAGTTTCAGATGCAGGCAAGAACATGGGAGATACATGCAGATACTTTCAAAACAATGTTTATTTAAAGTTTTAAAATTAATTGTAACTCACATGCAAATGAATGAAACAGTTAAACCAAACTCTGATAAAAAACGATTTTATTTTAACCCCAGCTGACTCCCATTGCAATCTCTCAGTTGGAAAGCATCAGCTGTTACTTTTAACTAACCCATAAGTACCAGCACCGCCTGTTTCAATGTGGATTTAATTCCTTATAAAATTTGCAGGCATTTCTTTTTTGTGAAGGGCTAGCAAAGACTAAATGTAATCACTCTTCTAAAATAGTTACTACTATATCACATTTTTTAAATACTCAGTAGCATCAAGGATACATTCTGAACACCTGAAGATGTAGAACTTGTTCCTCTGTGAAATGTCATGTTATCTAGCATTTCTCCAAGTCCATTTACTAACTGAATGAGAACATTACATTGCAAAATTAAATTCCCAGATAGACCTGATCAACCGTCTCCAGGCAGTTTCACCGTTTTCAAATACATATAAGTGATCTAATACAGCAGCAGGGAACTAAGAACTTTGTTGAAGGCGAAGTGTATTTTCCCATTGGCTTGTGCCAAAGACAGGCTTCAAAGAAAACAGAGGAAAATCCCAAGTATGCCAAATCTGCATTGCCAGAAAAAAGAACAGAGCACCCTGTGATCCAGCAAGAGAGAGGTGCCTGTTGGGCCCAGTGCCCCTCTGTTTCTGTTTGGCACCCAACTGTTCTCTGTCTCCTACCCTCCCGCCCCGGCTCAGCTCCTCGCCTAGGACAGCAATGATCCCTTGCCCTCAACCTTGTGCCTGTCTTATTTTTTAGCCTCTGCAGTCAGGGAGGGGTTTGGAATGGGAATGGGAAGAGCAATCTCTTAACCTACAGATGTACATTTCTTAGCCCAAGAGGACCTGGTCTCAGCGGATGCCTCAGTGTGTACTACGATACAAACAAGAAGGGGGAAACAAGAAGCTTTCAGAAACAACATCCACCAAATGCGTTCTGTCAAGACAGAGACACTGGCCTGCGCTTCCACTCAATCTCAGTGCGGTCTGATCAACTGCTGCTTTCTGTACCTCTAAAGCACTCATGATGCATACTGCTTGTAGGTAAGTGCATTTGCACTGACAGATTCTTCCCAAGATAATTTCAGGATTACCCAGTAACAACCATTAGTGTGGCCAGTTGCTGATTGCTGATCTAATAATCCTATGGCCACTCTATTCCAATTTGTTTACTCTTATTAAACTGTAGTAAAAGAATCATTGACATGTATCCGAGATTCACCGAGAAGTCTACCTTTTGATTGTATCTCAATAATCATTTAATAAGATTTACTCTATCACCTGGTGTAAAGGGATTCTTTTGGGACAAGATACGACCCTCTTGCCCTTCTCACTTTTACTTCTGAAACTGCCACAGAATATATAGAAAAAAAAAATAGCACTGTAGTTACTTTACAAGGTTTCTCCCTCATGTCTCAGTAATTACAATACTATTATTTCTTAACAGTTACTGGAACATGTATGACAATTGTCACACATGAATGTTCCTTCCTTGTTTTGACAGCTGCAGAGTGAAAACTACAGCATAAAAGCATAGTGTGTACCACTTTCTAAGCAGCAGTTTCACTCTGCACACAACATGCACAATTAGCTGATCACAATTCCAGGATGTATGAAATAAGGCCTTCTTGGTTTGTTCTGTTTAATTAGCTCTGTAATTGAAATGCCATTAATTGAAGTCCATTGAGCATTTATTTCATGTTTGTTTATTTCAATACCATCTTTACAGTTAGAGCAGCACCCTGCACAATCCCGCACAGAAATTATACCTTTAAATATTGCAAATCTACTACATACGATTTTGAGTACAACACATTTTTGTTCTCTTCTGGCACAAAACATACAGGTGTAGTGCCAAAGTCTAAATTTCCATGGACAAAACAGTAGCACTCAGAAGGTTAGCCTGAAGGCTAAACTTGGAAGCAGAAATTCAATATGGTAGTTGGATAATGTTTCCAGAAAATTTTTTATTCAATAGCACTAATGTATTATGATTTAAAAGGGAGAGGATGAAAGGGATGGTAGGTTCTTTTTGATGCAAACTGTTCTCATTAATGCTAGTGAAGGTTATGCACCTAGGTTGAGAGAAAAAAATCCAACTTATTTGAAACAATTGCAAATAATCTTATACTGAAGAATGAATCACTCTAAAAAAAAAACCACAAGCAAACTTCTCTCCTTCAATCACACTATCTCGATTAATCTAAAACAGATAACACGTCTAGAATAATGTAATTTCCAAATAGCACTTCAATCAGCTACTCTCACCTGTTCACCCTTCCTCAAATGCTTAATCCACTTAAAAAGTCGTGTTCTTGACCTGACCAGTCTCCTTGGGAGTTCACATTTGATCCCTTTTTCCATCCTCCAGTATTTCAACGCCATGAAGCCACTCACCAACCTGTCAAACAGCCACTCTCATTTTCTGTCATTTCATCCAAAGCCATCACATTCGTTTTGATTCCCTCTGACCCCACAGAGCCCCAGCATCAGGTCAGGACAGAAAAAAGACCAGGGAGTCAATGTGTGCCTGTTACTCACATTAGAGCCTCCTCTGTGAGGACAACAGGGAGAGACAGTAGCAATTTCTATTCTCCTTTCATGTTGCAGCCACCTAATTATCATCACTGCTCATTTGCTCCTTGCTCAAAAAAGGTCATTCTGTAAACTACAATTCATGTCATCATACTTCCGCTTAGCTTCCCTTCATTGCCCAGCATTCCCTCCGTTCAGTCACGCATTCCTCCAGTTATTAACCACAAGGTAAATTCACTCCTTCCACTTCTACCCTACAATCTTGGTAGCCATTCTGATTTAACTTCTCTAGATACAACCTGTGGTTTTTGCATACTTATTGCAGTAAAAATACAACCACTCTTAATAAAATGCCTGTGGATTAATTCTACCTTTAACAGAACTTTACAATAACTTGCATTCCCTCACGTTTATCAGTCGTGAGGACTATGTTGCTTTCAAAAGTTCTCACTGGCATAAGAAAGATTTGCCAGGACTCCCCTGCTAAGTCTCTCCTATTTTTCCCAGTCCCTGATAGTGAGATTTCCTCATTTAAATTCTCTCCTTACTCCTAAAGTCTCTCGGGTTTGTATCTTGTCCTTCATACACCATTTCCAGTTCCAGTCCCCACTCCACAGTCATGATTTAATCTCTGCAAATATTCAGCAACCCAACTCATCAGTTGCCCACTTCTCTTTTACTCTTGAACTCTTCTGAAACATCTATGTGTGGTCAGGCTGTAATTATTTTCCCTAATTCTCTCACTCTGACTTCCGCTACCACTGGCATATTGAACACACAGCTCCCTGATCTGGATCAGTGACCACATAAGTGCCCGCAGCGACACAAAGAAGGAGGAGGGATTCCAGCCCCTGTCTCACATCAGAGCTGTCCTTGGATGCTTCCCCCCTGACCCAGCCAAGCAACCCGTTTCACCATCTCTCGTCAGGATCTCTTCTGAATGTTTAACAGATGAACTGATGAATATTTTCTGACTGCATGTATACATACAGACACACATATATACACAAAATTGTATATATGTAGGTTGTGTGATGTTTGTATATATACTATACGTACTCACACAAATAAGAATACATATACATATATACACACACTCACACATGTGCGTAAACACACTTATCTATATAAATGAGCATATATATGTATGTATATTTAAGTATTTGGAAGTTTGGTCTCACTGAAATGTTCCACTTGAAACATTTTTAACCAGATGAATTCTGGCAAATGGAAGGCAAGTGCCTGACAGGTCCCCACTTGAAGCTCTACAGGACTTTCTGGCTGCTATAAGCATTTAAATAACATGAGCATCAACTTCACTGAGCACTTACGGAGCCTGGGGAACTTTCATTTTGGCAGAAATTGCAACAAAAATTACTTCAACAATGATGTGAGATGAAATGATATATAGAAAACCTCTGGTGAATCAAACCTCTAGTTTTCAACCAGATTTATTTTACTATTAGCAAATTTACAGCCGTTCCTACAGCCGTTATCTGAAGTTATTTTACTTGCTATCTTCCTTAGCTGCATAGTTAAGTCTACAGAACACTTCTAAACTCCCTAACTATTTAGTACCTAGTAAATATGAGTATATATTTTTCTAATGGTCTGTGGGGTGGTTTTGTTTGGTTTTCTTTGTTGCTTCGTTGTTTTTCGAGGGGTGGGAGGAGTGGTTTTTTGTTTTGTTGGGGTTTTTGTGTTTGGGTTTTTATCCTCTCCTTGGATAACTAAACCTAAAATCTAAGCTCTCTATTCTAACTCCCCATCTGGTCTATAAAATTCAGTTTTCTGCCCTTCTAATTGCTTTGCCATGTACCTTTTAAATCTCTCCAGAGCTTTTTTTCCTTTACTTCTTTCTACATTTAAGCTTCTCATCATAGTCTTCAAGACTGCCTTATCTCTGCCTCACTCATTTCTACTTCACCCTTCATATCTGACAGTTTTATTTTACTTTGGGAGGGACAGTGAACAACCCTGCTTTCAGCACTTATGATATCTCTGACTTTCTTGTATGGTCTGTTTGGTTCTGCAACTCAAGACCTGTTTACACTTTTCCCAAGCCACTTACACTTACTTCAAGTCATGAAACATGATTACAAATCTCCTTTAGGCCTCATCTGGATAGTCCATTACTTCATTAAGTTTAGAAATGACTTGCTGAATATTTCTAATGTTTACTCTTGGATAAGGGTCTATCAACCAACCTAGCTAAAGCAAATAAACAAACCCATCTCTAAAATAATAATAATAATAATTTTTAAAAAAGCCTTGTTTGTTCTGTCTTCATAATTTAGAATCCTGGCACGAGATATTTCATCATTATGAAGAAACAGCTGGCACCCCTGTAGGTGCTACAGAAACAAAGATTTTTCCCTCCTTTTCTATAATGCATACCAGACAATCAATATTCATGTAAAAATTAGATTCAACCAATAATATGCACTTATAATATCTTTAAAAATTCATAGGGCAGAAAGATTCAATGTGTTTTTCTCCAGTTAATTCCCTAAAATTATAGCTTCAAGTAGGTAAACTCAGTGTAGGTAATTAGAGATGGCTTTTTAGCTTAAGGGCACAAACCTCACTTGGGTACACCAGTGGTGTTCTTATTTCATTATGAACTCTTCAGAGAAAAAACACTGCCCTTCCTGAAACTCAAAAGTTTGCTTTGATTGCCTCCTACCATGATGAAAAGCAGAGTTTACCAATACACTGCAACATAGCTACTACCATAATCTGTCTCCCAGCTGAGGGGTCATAATGTGGTTTCCTAGCCCAAAATGAAGCAATCATGCTGAAACAGTTCTTCACAAAAAGTAGGAACAGTAAGCACAAGAGAGCACATGTGCAGAAGTACTCACTTCCCGTCTTCTCTGCACTGGGGCACCAAAATAGTTTCCCCCAAACTGCTGTGCTGACAAACATGTATTAATAAAAACAAACAACCAACCTACCAAAACCCACCCACAAACAAACAAAACCCACAACAAAACCAAAACATAAAGAGAAGCAGGGAGTTTGAACACTGGCAGCATCCTGCACCACCTCATTCAGGTCAATGTCCCAGACCTGACAGCAACAGAGAAACAATTCCAGAGAGCGGGAGCATCTTGACAAATTTAGCCACGGCACTGGCAGGCTTCTGTGGAAACCCTGCCTTGTTTCGTGTGGTTGGCAGGATAACAGTTGATTACCCCATTATAACTGAACTAGCACTGAACTGCAAAAGCACTTAAGAGTCTGTTTTCAACTGTGCACTGTGGACAAGATTTTCACTTCATTAGCAAAATTCCTATATATCATGTAACCAAAACATAAGCGTTTAGTTTGTGTGTAGAAGGGGCGGAGGAATTATCTTGTTAATAAATGAGGACTCACAGAAGCCAAACTAGTTGCGTAGTGGGCAACTGCAACTATATCAGGTCAACAGTTCACACTCTGAGAACAGGCAGAAAAGCTGGTAAAACAGAAGAAGCTGTGACAAGAGTCACATGGTAATCTAGAAAGATTACCATGCTTCAGCAGCACAATCTTGGGCCTCAGGGTAAGCTCACCGCTGCCAAGCAAGGTAATAATATTAATACCATTGCTGTATAGCGGTGTGCAGTGGTGCTGGCCCGATGTACCAGCTGAAAATTGCTCTGAACACCTGCACCAGAGCGAGAGCTCTCTTAACTACAGCAAACAAAATGGGATGCATAAAGGCATCTAAGCAGTGAGAGGGGAAAAGACAATGTCCTTGCAACTAAGTTAAATTAGAAATTTTGAAACTTTGTCCGTAGGCCTCAAAAACACCTACTTACACACACTCGTTAAGAGCCCCCTTTTCTATAGCACCCAATTGCCACGCGTCAGTTCCCATCGTCCAATTATAACCACAGAGCTGGGTCAAAACCCATCATTCTGTGCACTTCACCTTCATTATATGCTTGTAAGAGTTATCATTCAACTGTCACATAGAAGATCCAATTAAAAGCCCCAGTCAAAAGGATCTATTAAAAGGCTGCCTGAACAAATGTGCTCTGTGCTGACACCCATCACATCGTGCTGTGATCGCCTGCAGATGGAAATAGTAACATAATCAAAAAAAAAAAAAAAAACCAAAAACCTCGGCATAGAGTTATTAGAGTTATGAATTATGCTACTGAAGGGAATTTTCAAGAGAGTTTATAATTTGCCTTTTACTCACCTCTATGTCTGTTATGATCCAATAAGTTTAAAAGACAGAAAAACTACATTCCATATAAAATAGATGAGTCCTGGCAGACCTAATCCATGATGTCCATTTTAACTTATAAGAGAAAAATGAATAAATGAGCACTATTAGAGGGCTATGGAAGCCAGGACTGTATAAACACAATGCATAATCGTATTACACCTGATGCCTGCTTCAGACAAACTCCATTACAATGCTGGCTTGAAATCAAAGGCAAACAGCAAACAGCTTCCCACATGCCCACACATAAAAAAGTCTGTCAGACAAAACCGCCTTTGTGCCTGCTTTCTGACAAACCAAGCCTCCTGAATCTATATTCCAATAATAAGTTCTTGCTTTAATGGAATTCTCAGATTCTATTTTTAGCCTGGCAGAATGGAAACAATGCCTAGTTTGGAAACAAAAGCACAAAAGGCAAGGTTACCTTGGGCACAAACCTTTTATAAAGAGTAGGATCTACTGTCCATGCCACTAGAATCTTCTTTAGCTTCAGGCTTTCCTACCTGCCAGGGTTCCAGCTGAAGGAATTATTTTTACAGTAATAGCTTTTATTGGCATGAAAAAGAAAGTGCAATACAAGTTGCATGTAGGACATGGAAAACAAATGGCTGCAAGGGGAGGAGAGGAAGAGACCTGGCTCCTGTGGTTGACTGTAGCAGTATGCACTGGTTCCCGAATACAGAACAGACTCCCCAACCAAGTAACTTGGGAAAAATCAATCTGTGCACAGGTAACTGAATTCTGATGTACCTTATGAAGTTGCTATAGCACTGAATAAATTCATTGAAATACACAGAATCTAAGTGTTTCTTATTCACATTAGCCTCATGCAGAGGCTAGAAAGGCATTACTCTCTCCCATCCAAAAAGATGGGCCTTTAGAGCATGGGATAATTGATGCTTTAGGGACAAATTTCCCTGACTATAAGGGAAGGGGGGGGGGGGGGGAAGCTAAAGGAACAGAGCTTCCCAAACCAAGGAATAAACAAACTTGATTTAAAAACAGAGATGATTTGGAGAGAGAGAGGTGAAAAAAATAGGGCAGGCTTTGCCAGAAAAGGACATACCAATATTACCAAGTTATAAAATCATAAAAACTTTAGAAATTAAATTAGAGACTTCACCATAGGGTCTTATTAACAGAGACACCAAATAAAAGTAGCCTACAAACCAACCATGGAATTACCTTTTCAGTTCTGTCTTCAGACCTCCTTGGTAAGTTTCCCTTAAAAGATCATCTCCCAAAAGAAAGACCTGTATGACTGTGATAAAACTCACATTTAATTTACAGCTGATGGCTATGAATTAAACAATAAAGAAAACGGTTCATATTTAGCATAGCTGTAAGAGTATACCTAGACTGCTACAAATCTCTATGAAGCCCTTTTTCCCCCCCATCTCCTACAAAAGTAATTTTGATTTCTTTGGCAATTCTTCCTGTTTTTAAGTAGTCCATTTTAAAATCTACATTTACTAGCTTAGTCAAAATGAGCCAAAAATGTAGCTTAAAAAAATTACAGTACACATGAGGTTTACAGCTTTTTGGGAGAGTGAGTGGTATGGGGTTTTTAAGCAATGTAACTTTTACTGTCTAAACACACAACCATTACAGTGACTTGTGCCAAATAAAAACTCACATAAGATGGACAAGCAGACATCTATTATCAGCAGATAATCAGATCATATAAGTCTATGTAAGTAAAGGCTGTTGGTTACATAGGCACATCCCCTGCTAGTCACATAGCAAAGGACATGAGAAATATCAGCTGACTGTCTTACAGCCGATCTGGAAGGTAAGGTAGGAAGTAACAGAATAATTGATATATTGTCACACGGTCTGAAGTGCTGCAGAAAGGGCCAGACAGAGAGATTAAATTCAGCATTTTGAATTTTGTCACAGAAGGTCATATGTGAATACATGCCAAATACCAAGCATATCTATAATATTATCTTGCTGAAGTATTAAGTACATTTATAATATTAAGGCATTGCAAGAAATCATTATATGCTCAATAACATGACAGCAGTACAGAATTTACATGCGGATCACTTAATTTACATTTACATGCATCTCAGAGCACACAAATGGCTATTGTGAGTCAGGATGAAACAGCCCATTAATGCTGTTTCAAGCCGTTATCCAGAACCAGCTGCACTACAGTCTGACACAAATGTAAACAGAATGATAATATTAAGTGTGGTCTTTTATATCCAAAAGCTGTTCACATAAATAGGCCACAGCACTTTAGGTTTGCCTGATTATTGAACAGATCAGCTAGGTGGGAAAGGAAAAGTCACCTGTCCCTGAAAAATGTAATAGTGACTTTTGGAATACTATCACTCAGTATAGACTATGTCAAATAAAAAGAACAGCTTTCTCAAAACAATGGTTCTGTCTGTCATAACCTGCAGCTCAATGCTCTTAAGGAGGAAAAATGCAAATGCGAACATTCACTGAGTCTGACTAACAAAGAGGTATCGCAGTAATATCTACTTTCAGAGAATATGATACAGCCTAAGACTAAAACATTAAGTTCTCATCTGCTAGTGATCATGCTGAGAAAATTATACTAATGCAACTACATAATGCCGTGCTATGAATTTTTCCAGTATGCTTTCATACTTTATAAACTTTTGGGTTGTGTACCCAACAGCCAGTATATCTGCATTTAGCACAGACAGTCCACAGGCAGAACTAAATTTGGTTTAGTCACCTTCATTCTGCTGTACAGAAAGCATACCCTGTCACCAAAACAACCCAGTCCCAAGCTTGACAAAGTCTTTAGTACCTCCAAATGAGGTACACACACATGCAAATCAGACAGGAATAGCTGAGGAAGAGCATATACCAGAGTAGTCACAAGAAGATGCATTAAGAACCTTGTTGCATTAGCTTTCTGTTTTGTTCTTGATGGGAGACATTCCAAAACCAGCTCCCCTGAAGATGAGAAGTGAGTGCAGATTTGGCAGGTGGAGCAATATGCACCAATGCCCTCCTACCTAGACACATCCATCTTGCATTGACAGCCCCGGCCAAGATAAAGCAGGATCGTGCCTGCTCAGTTGTTGGCCAAAGCAAGGAGATGCTGCAGGAAGTGATGCTGAGAACTCCATAAATACACCCTTCTCTCTGAGTTAGTAACAACAGCCACATCTGTGACACTTGCACAGCTGTGGTGAGGAGGGAATTGCAACATGGGCTTCTAAATGCAAGTGGTCATGAAGAATTCCTACCACGCTCTATTGTCAAAAATACAGCTGTACTCTTCCCCTCTGCAATTAAACCATTCCCTCATCAAATCTTTCTAAGTATTTTCAACCAAAAGAGCTCTGGCAAGGAAGGTGTAGTCAAAGAGCTTCCAATACAGCTGCAGTGTCTTTGGAAGGCAAAATCAGAGATTAAAGGATCCTGGATCATACAAGTCCAGGGACTAGAGAGTTAAGAAACCACATATATCAACATACTTGGAGTCACATTTTAAAAATGTAAGATCTTTGTGCAGAGACTTTCTCGGAAAACCAGTTATTTAGAGCTAAAAGAACAGAGGTATGAGATTATATCATCATTAGTTTTACTTTTGTAAACCATACTTGTGAAAACAAATACATTCATCTTAAAACAGCACTGAATTAAGGCAACAGAAACTAACAGTAAGTACACAGACATGTATTAGCATTTATATGCACATCTTCTACTAAAACAAGAAAATAAAATTAATCTAGTCTATTTTAATCACGGAGAAGGACAATATGAAAAGGGAATTAAACGTAACCAAATCTTATTGCTTCAGCTTATTAAACTTGACTGGAATTCTAATGCGAAATATGCCTATCATCTCAAGATGCTCCCTGTGCAATGTTTTCAGAGAACAGCAATTCTTCAGGTCCTACCACAGAGTGCTACCCCTCCTGACAGCGCTACAGAGAACACATCAAGATCGCATGGTCACCTGGAAAGTGAACAGATGTGACACCCCATGAATCAGCTATTTCACTACAGGCATGTGACTATCCACCTTAGCGATTCTCGTCCAACTTTGAAGATTCAAGTACAAATAAAAAACAACTCCCAAATACGCACACACTCAAATAAGTGCTTTGAAATGTTTGAATTATTTTCCATCTGTGAAGAATATTTAAATTATTTACATTCCAATGCAATACAAACCAAGGTCTTAAATGATCATATTTGGAATGCATAGAAGGGTTCCCATCAGAGATTTTTGCTATGGTATTTAACCTACTGTCACGAACAGGTACATCATCAGTAAGTGGTGACAGGTCACGTCAAAGGTTAATGTGAGTCATAAATATTGGTACCAAGGTGAAGAGCTATAAAGAGAAATCTGTTCTTAATATTTAGGTGTAAAAATGTGAATGCGAAAAATGCTGAGTTACACACCCTATAAAGCCTACAAAATAAATTATTCAAGTAAAACAAAAGCTGAATCTCAACCTGTGGTAATAAACCAAAACATAGCAAAATCATGTGAAGTGAACAGATAAAACCATATGCAATGAGTATGAACGGTTAAATTTCAAATGGCACTTTTTAAAAAATTCTGTGGCTCCTGTGAAGGAATAGGAATAATGCTTCAGAGCAGGTATTGTGTTTTTGTCAAGTTCTATAGAGCTGTACATTCACAGGATTTCAAAAATGTATTAAAAAAATCACTTTATAAAAACTAAGCAAATTGATAGTGGACTAATTTAGCTTTTGCAAATGGAAAACTTAAATGTTAAGGGCAGCATGCAGACTCTCTATATTGACTGAGGAGTATAATCTAGGCCGTAGAAGTACATAATCACCACAGGGATGCCTTTAGCCTGACTGCATAGTTTAAAATCAAAAGAAGGCTGTCAGGAGGAAAAAACAGGAAATTAAGTAACAAGAATTGACACTCCAATAGGGAAAAGCACTTCAAGATGCAGACAAAAAACCAATCACATGAATTCTAAACAGAAAGCACCTAACTGATTTATGTTCATCCATACAATAGTTACTTTGTTAGACCTCTGAGCCTAGAGTCTAAACATCTACAAAGAAATGTAAAAACATCGCTTTCAAGAGCTCATCCATATGGCCTGGGTAGGTGCATTTGGGAAAAGCTGCCAGGAACTGTTCATCTGGGAGCTGGATGACACAGAAAGCTCTGCTCTGCTTTTTCGCAAGCATTCGGAAGAAGATAAACCTCTCTGGTTAACTTCAGGAGCATTTACAGTTCCAGAGAGAAACGTCCACACAGTCTGTTTTTAGATCTTTGTCCTTCTATTCCATGGCTGTACAAAAAGAAAGACAACCAATTCCCAAAGAATTGGAGAAATGTAGTTATTAAACATCCATCAGCTTTTTTTAAGTAATCCTGGATACAGGACAAAGTAGCCTGCCCAGCTCCTTGTGTGGAAAAGTTCCCTGGATTCAGCCCACAAAAATGTGAAAGCTGAGATGTGGCATTTCCTGAGAATGAATGCCAGGGAGCAGCTCAGCTTGTCATTGTGGCAAATGCAGTTAGGTAAAACGATCTGAGAAACAGACAGAGAAGGAAGTACCCATATTAAATCACAGCTCTGAGACGGCTATGTTTATCTCTTTAAAGAGTCTAAATTTAGACGGCAGTAAGCATGCCTCCCAGTATTAAAAACTGTGTAAAGGGAATAAATGCAAATAGTAAAACCCAAAGTAAATCATTCTTTCCATTTTCTCCCATTCCTTTCTCTCTCCATTGTAATAAAGCCAAAGTGAAAATTTACATATGACCCATGACACTAGGGCTCAGCAGGAGTCAAATAGAGATGTTATTGTATTCATCTACATATAAATGAGAGACTGCTCATTCGACTACGGTGTGAAAGAACATAGGAAGAATATTTAAAAGCAGAAGTATAACAGCTACTCGTGAAAAAAAAGATCAAGCATCTTTCATGAGAGTAAGCATACAAGGAATTCAGAGATGGGAATAAGAAGAAAGCCATAATACCTGGAGATCTTAATTTCTTAATGTCCTTCAGCATTTTTATTTTTAAGATTTCTACATGTTACAGCAACACAGTAGCCTTCACACTGTGCATTCCCGAATAACACTGCACACCTGTGTCTTCGTATATGGAAATATACAACAGATTACCAAAGCCCACCACTTCTGAACCACCACCAGTCAGGAGTGTAGAAAGAGGATGTATTAGTACATAACCACCTTGAAACCTGAATGAATTCCAGATCCAACTTACAGTTCCTAATCCAGAAACAGAAGTATGCAAGCCAGTCTTTTTGCACAGCTATATTGGTCTTAAGCAGCTCTACTTAAACTTGTGCTAAAAGTGTATTCCACAACCTTTAAAATAATCACGTGTGAAACAGCTCATGTCTTTCCAAAATGGGAATTCTTAAGCAAGTCAATCAAGGCTACGGAACATGTAAAACTGAACAGGAAATTATATGTTGATTCACTCACTATTGTCCTTAGACCTAGACTTGCACCTTTTTAATGGAATATTGTGAGAATAGTTTTAAGTGTGGGGAAATACTTGTTTTAGCAGTATAGTTTGATTTGAGTTTGGCAATATTTTCATACAAGTCAGAAAACACAGGACAGAATGGAGCTCAGAAAACACTCCAAAAAACAGTGAGTGCCTCACAATATTCAAAGCAGTTCAATACCCACTGATTAGCAGTTACATTTAGATGGTGTTTCTTGCCTTGATGACATCAACGTTACTCAAGGCAGGGTCAGGTGTCTTACTGGCGAAACACAACATCCACAGTGCCTCTTCTATCTCCGAAGTCTACTGTTTTGTTAAAGCAGACAGTAGATAGGATGAACATGCTTGTTCTTTTACATATCTATACGTTCTCTCTTACTCAAAATTGCTCACATTTCCAGAAAACTACTGGAATGTATAAATAAAGCTTCTAACTGGCCTATTAATTTCCCAAGTCTTCCATCTTACCCTTTTTATAATACATGTGTGCCTGCTCATGTTCTGCTCTTTCCTGTTTCCATATGCTTTTGTCCAGTTTTAAAGATCAAAGAGTTTATGGCTTATAGCAGTTGATCTCTGACTATCCTGCCTACAGAAAATGAGGACACAATTCCTTTAAGGAACCGTCAACTTCCTTAAACTCTTCTCCCTTAGATATGTTTTAATATCTACATATTTTTACTCTGCGTATGGAAACTTTAGGTCCTAGATCAGATCATGTTCAGGAACTTAAATAAAACTTAGAAGGCTTTTGAAAACGCTTTCAGAGTGCAGCTTAAAGGAGTTGTTTTTCCTCTGTTGCCAGCAGTCACTTCCATTAGAAATTAAGTCTTCAACAGGACATTGAACTAGATGATCTCCTGAGGTTCTCATACATCTTGAATTATCCTATGATACTGTGAACTAGGAGACTATTTCATCAACATCAAGCATGCCAATAAAGAGCCATTTTAAAAATGAGAAACTTCTCTCTTTCAGTTTAGCATCTTCTACTTCTCCACTTAAACTCCTGTGCAACATAAATCACAAACATGCTACAAAATGGGGGGTCTTTTATAACACACCTGGCTTAAAATTAGAACGTGAACTTGATCCCAATACACTGACGGGGAAGCAAAAAATAATGCCCTACTCCTTCAACAGTTATGTCATTTTTTTACCACAGAGAATAGTTCTTACCTGTAGAAATAAAAAAGCACAGTGCCAGCATACCAAGCATTTAAAACAATTATCAAACAATTTAGTGAGCAGTAATGAAACAACACGGGAAGAATTTTTCTGCACCACACTGCTGAACAATCTGACACCATACTTAAAAAAATTAATTGGTAGGAAATTTTCACACACAACTCTTCTTCTGTTAAATTGTATAAATGAAGAACTTCAGCTTGGCTCCTCACAGACTCCTACCCTTTTTAATGAAACTCAGTTATACAAGCTTTGAAAATGCAATACACCTACCAACTGCTAAATCACATTGGTTTTCTGGTAAATGAAAGGCAACAGCAGTGTGGCACTGTTTTCATGAAGGCTCAAAGGCTCTAAGGCTGGAATTAACATGCTGCTTTGGAGAAAAACAAGAAAAAATGTCCATAAAACTTAAAAGCAGAGGCAAAATGCACTTACAGTGTTGGCTAGTTCCAAGTAGCTTCCTCCAACAGAGTTGGTAAAATTTGAGGCCTGAGCTAGAAGTCTCCGCAGAGCAGCCTGTTGAGTCATGCTGCTTGCACCATACTCCAACACCTTCTGTAGTGTGAAATGACTCTGAAGGTCCGGGCTCTGAAGGTCTCTTGCTCCTGAATCATACTCCCAGCTTTCTCTGGCTCCTGATAAGGCACCTAAAATGCAGAAATGGGAAAACATTCTAGTATGGAGTCTGTATAAAGAACACAGAAGACCACAGAATATCTCAAGTTGGAAGGGACCCAATAAGGATCATCAAGTCCAACTCCCTGCTGCTTGCAGGGTGACCTAAAACGAAATCATCTGACTAAGAGTGTCATCCGGACGCCCCTTGAGCTCTTGAGGGCTTGGTGCTGTGACCACTTCCCCGGAAGCCTGTTTCAGTGACCGACCACCAGTGACAGTGGAGAACCTTTTCCTAATATCCAGCCTGAACTTCCCCTGACGCAGCTTCATTCCATTTCCCCATGTCCTGTCGCTGGTCACCGGAGAGAGGAGACCAGCACCTCCCCCTCCGCTGCCCCCCTTAGGGAGCTGTAGGCTGCGATGAGCGCATCCCTCGACCTTCTCTTCTCTGTTCTGAATAAGCCAAGTGACCTCAGCCATTCCTTTTTAAATCTTGCCCTCAAGACTTTTCATCATCTTGGTCACCCTCCTCTGGACACACCCCCACAGTCTGATGCCCTTATACTGAGGTGCCCAAAACCGCACGCTACTCAAGGTGGGGCTGCACCAGCGTGGTGGTGCCCAGTGGAACAACCACCTCCCTCCACTGGCCAGCGAAGCAGTGCTTGGTGCACCCCAGAACCAGGTTGGCCCTTTTGGCTGCCAGGGCACACTGCTGACATGTGAATAAGCCTGCTTGTCCTTCCAGAAGGGGAAAAAAACCCAAACAGCTCCATCACCATTACTCCCTATCTTGCACATGCTGACAATGCCAGAAAGAAAGAAAGAAAAAAAAGTAGTAACATTTTCAATGCACAGTTCTTTGACTAAAGTACAAGATCCAGAAGGGAAGATAAAAGTACTTGCACACATTAGATAGTACAGAGTAAAAAAGTGTAATATATAACAGCTAAGGATTAAGAGTGTGTCAGTTACTACATCAGATTGAAAAGTAGCACTGATCAAAGAACAAAAGAGGATCATAATTCACCTTTTTTGTTTACTGAATACCAACACAATATGTGAATCTTTTAGCTGTAGAGTTCATCACTTTTTATGTTAGCACTGACTTTCTTATTATTTCAGTATTTCTTGTTTCAGTTTAAGTTTTGGGGACATATCAGTCACAAGGTGTTTCATTACTAATCGGTGCAAGAACATGATCTGTGTAGCTAGTGACAATGAATGCTTCAGAGAAAGTTTCTGTATTATGGAACTGTAGGGATACTGTTTCTCCATGCACAATTCTTCCAATTTCCTACAGCCAGAGCTGGGCTTAAATCCTAAAACAAATTTAACAAAATTTTCTTACTTTAGCAGTAATTATTTCATCTCTGGGTGCTTCTCTTCCCATACAACTGTTTCACTCTTTTTAAAATCCTGTTATGTTTTAGGCTCAACAATAACATTCCATGGTAGACACTAAATTATTTAATAACCCTGGGAATCACTCTCAAATTTCATATGTAGCATAATGAAGGTTAAAAACAATTAAGAGACTTGTCCAAGCCCACATTCTAAGTTAACAGAAAAGTCAGAACAGAATCCAGAGCTACAGACCAGAGCAAAACTCTTAAATCCACCATTCAATCATCAAACCATAAGTAATTGTCTGAAATGCTGTTCTATTAGTTTGAAAGCTCTTGCTTTTAATGAGCTATTTCTCTCTCAAATATTCATTAGCATTCTAAGTGAGCAGTGACCAATCAGTGGTTGTTACTTATTCGGCGCTACGCCAGGGAGAAACAATGAACTATCTAACGAACTATTAGGAGAATGCCTCCCCCTCGCCAAGGCGGCGGAAGCTGCAGAAGTGCCAACGGGGAACCAGCCAGCCGAGAAGCAAGGCCTGATCTGTAGCTCCGCATCACCTCTCTAACACCCCGGCAAGTGGCTGCGCACGACAAACCGACCCGGGAAAACCCCCAGGCGTTTCCCTGCCTTACCCTAACGGGAACGTACAAAAATAGAGCAGAGCGAGAGCGACGTTTTACACCAGTGCGATCGCCATGATCCGTCACCACAGGGAGAGGCGGCGGTTAGAGATTAATTCACAGGATCACAGGATTTCTAGGT